>CCAG010017490.1:0-11547 GCA_001077435.1 Glossina morsitans morsitans | reverse complement strand
TGTCTTTGATGCTTCCTTCTGGTCGTTGCAAACAAATGATATAAATAATTATATCTATCATCCTACAGTGATGGTTATAAAAATAAGTGAGAAAACTGTGTATTCGACTCTGTCCTTTTATAACCGCCACTTCATTTTGAAAATAAAAAAAAAACTTAAAAAGCGAGCAAAGAAGTGATCGATTCTTTCCATTTTTCTTTGTGATTTTTTATTATACCCCACACAACTTGTGGTACGGGATATACCAAGTTAGCAAGCACATATGTAATACGCAGTAGGGTTTAAGATAAACCCACCTTTTATTATTTTAGAATGATAATCTGAATTAATCTAAGTCTGTCTGTCCGTCTGTCCATGTTACTTTGTATTCAAGCTACAAATCGTAATTTTTGAGATATTTTGATGAAATTTTGTACAGTGACATTTTTTGACCCAAGAACGAACATTATATTGCAAACACATACATTATATGATACACTTTATGAAAAAAAAAAACAAAATGAGTATACCACCACCTAACAGTGGTAGGTACAACCGGAATTGCGTTAGACAATGTGATGTAGGATATTTAAAGGTCGGCCTTGCTCGTCTATAATGTTCTTACTTGTTTGAATAGCGGTTTTGTAGCTTCCTTCTGTTGTTGTTTTTAGAAAATATGAATACACTGCACACTCCCTGATTTGTTGAAATATAAAAATGTACCAAAAATATATTTCTTTCTTTCCATGTATCAAAATATAATTACATTTTCTGTGCGTCGCCAAACCCAATATATTTTGATAAGAACTCAGATCAATGTTATATACCCTACCCTAGTTGTGCTACATTGAATTTGTGCGAATATATGTAACAGGCAAAAGCACATGTGATAGGTTTCTCTTTCATTAGGTATTAGCATATAAGCTCTGTCTGTCCATCTGTCCTTCTGTCCATCTGTCCATTTTCTTTTTCTTATTTAAGTTATAGTTTATACTTTTCGGGATGTCTCGATAAAACTTGTTACCCTGACTTGCTTTGATCCAAGGCCGAATGCTAATAGAAGTGGTTCGGATCAGACCACTTTTTCCACCACCTCCCATATAATGCCTTATCTTGCAAACTCGTTATATGAGTAACTGTACTAAGCGAAGTGGTGTAGGGTATTTAAAAACAATTTTACACTGAGAGTATCAGACACAAAAGGAGAGATTACAAGTAAATCAAAGAGAATACTTTGCTGATAATTATGATAAAATTTTATTATACTTTTTCTCGTTCAATACATTATTTGTTTAAAATTTACCGTAAACATAAATTCAAATCATTTTCCAATTAATTGTATTTTCTAAATTGCCTGAATAAAGTGGAATCCAGGCATAGAGTTCCTCCTCGTGTATGATTACAATAACTGCAATGACATACCATATTATCAGCGCATTCCTCATCATATTCGCAAAATTCATTTGCATCCAAATAGCATTTGTAGATGGTACCGCAATTCTCTGGATCGGGATTGTAAGCAAAACTTCCCAATTTACATAACGGCATTTGTGGTTGTTCATTTTTTGGCGGACATAACGATCTAAGATTAGGATTTGAAAATTGATAGTCGCGATGATTCCAACGTTGTATAGAAGATGCCTCTGTCTCATGCCTGGCGATGATTGAGAATCCCATTAAACACAAAGTTACTAAAGAATAGGAAAACATTTTCTATTTCGTTTTTTAAATCACGCCAAAGATCCTGTTATGCAAGCATGAACCGACTGCTTTAGTCCTTTTCACTGTTAAGCCTTTTATATAATCTTTTATATAATCTTCATATATTCAATAAATTATGCGAATACATTTTGTTTATGTTCTAATTTTAATCAATTACTTGTTTACTGAAGTATGAAAAAGTTGAAGAACGCCTTCTCTTGACCACATTTTAACTCAATTATGTTAATTACAATGTAAAGACCTGTCAAAGGATAATAAGTACGTCTTAGTTTCATGAATGCTTTATCATTGAACACAATTTTTCTGGAAGACATGGAGGGTAAGTAACTTTTGTAAATAAACCACTGTTAAGTATTCCATCATATGCTCCAATTAATCCCATTTTTTAAAATCCAGTAAATAACTACCATCCAGGGAATTTGAACTTAGAGGCCACAATGAAATCTCTGACTGTATGGCTTCGTGATATCGTCCGTCTAATACCAAACCTAAGGCAATCAGGAAACGTTTTCTTCGAGATAGCTCTAAACAACCAAGAAGAAGAACAGGGTCCGCTTCAACTTAATCGATCGATCCACTTCTTCGGCTAACTGAGAAGCTAAGTCACGTACTCGTGCTTTTTGGTCATTAGGCCGTCTAGGTTTAGCGAGTTGATCGCATAGCCTAGTCGATAAGAAGCGCGACTATCGAGTTGGTATAGCTGGGTCCCTTGGCGGCAGATCGCACTTAAATTACTATGCAGTTATAGTTGTAGCTATGGTGAGTGCAGGACCATACCATACCGATCGGGCACAATTCTTCCGGTTGCGATCACTCACCGTATTTTTCTCCCTTGCTCTCACTTTTTCTCTCGCCGTCCACTTCTTCCTGACAATTGTCTTGTTACACGTATAGGTCACATGCCCTGAATGGTTATTTAAAAAACAAAAACACGCCCATATTTGCATTAAGTTTTTATTAGAGATTTTTGCAAACTTTTTTTCCATATTGTCGCTGATTATTTGTTAGAGATTGGTTTTCTCCATCTACTAAGGGCCGATCACACCTGTTATACCCATCACCGGGGGCTGAAGGGTTTATTTATTCTCTCAAAACATTTGTAACGCCCAGAAAGAAGCGTCATTCTTGATCAGCATCAAATTCTAAATCAGTTTAAGCATGTCAGTCTGTTCGTCTGTCTGTCTGAGCGTCTGTGTAATGTCTGTTCTCCTGACTGCGCAAATTAAGCTATCGTCTTTAAATTTGGCAGAAAAATTGCAAGTTCTTGCAGGCGAATTTGGCCGAATCGGTCGAAGCACACGCCTACAGAATCACGTAAACTGAGAGCAAGTCTGTTTTTCAAAAGGAGTAAAAAATAGGTTTTTTGCTTATAAATCATAAACTATGGCAGAAAATGTACAAAAATTTCAAAACATGTGCTATGGAGGGTGCTGTTGACCACGCCTACCCAATATTATAGTGTATCAAAATTTTTTTTTCAACACCTTTATAAGGCGCAGAGACAAGCTTCAAAAATTGATTTTGAAGTGGACCTATCTCAAATCCGCGGGTTGCATACATCTGCACAAGCTAAATATAGCGGTGTAAGGTATAAAAAGCGAAACAATACAGAAAAATACTAACAAGTGAAAAAAAAAATTTTAATAAGCAGAGTGTTTGGCTTGAAATATTTGTCAAAAAAAAAAAAAAATTGAAGAAAAAAAATACTTCATTTTGTTTGTCAGTCAAAAAAGCTTTCAAATAATCACCTTCTCAATTCAAAGGTGAGAGGACACCAGTTTTCGGAAGAAAATAAATAGAAAAAAAAAAAGAAAAGAAATAAGTCCACGTCACTAGAAAAAGCATTTCATATTTTGAAAAAAAAGAAAGAATAAGCAAAAACATATAACCAATTAAAAGTGAATTCATTTTTTTAATTTAACTAAAAAATAAGTGATATTAATTTAATCAAATACTTACATAATAAGAAAGTATCACAGACTTTGCTTTGCTTTCCTGATATACCAACACAACCGGCAAAGCAATGTTTATCGTAAAAGGTGTTAGGGGAAGTTTGCGTGCTATCGGCATGTATGTGTTACTTTAAAAATGAACATGGTTTAATTTTGTTTAATTTTTTTCTTTCAACTCTGGTTGTACATGTGAGCTCGCGTTTTTTGGCGATCCCCTTGACGGAGAGAGCCGTGTTTAGAAACTGTTTCCGTGTTAACACATAACCATAGTTAAGATCAAGATTTATGGAAATACTTTTATTAATTTAGTTTGATTTCTCGGCCTTATCTTTACGATATTACACTAAAGTCTGCATTTTCTGCAAGAAATATCACGTGAGTATGAGGAATTGAATATATTTTTTTTTCATTTATTTTTTTTTTACTTCTGGCAATACTTAGTATTCGTAAAAGTTTTCTTGATGTAATTTAAAATTTTATAAAAGGTTTGTTTTTTTACCATCGCTTTGAATAAATTTTTAATTTAATTAAAATTGATATGAATTTTGACTGTAAATAAGGTAGAAAAAGTATCAGGGTTCTGACACACACAGGCCTACTATAAACGCATTTCCAATTTAAAATGCGGTAAAAGAAGAATCTAACAAACAAGGATACAAATTCTACGTTTCCTTTCCAAATTAGCCCTGATTAACTGAACTTGATGGATTTAAGGATATGCTCATAATTGCGAAGATCTCGACAATATATGCCTTACTGTCCTTTTATTTCTGCCTTTCTTTACTTATGTTGTTTATTGGACTATGTTTAGTATTAGAGCACTCCTTTTAACCAGACTATTAACTTCAAAGGTACAGGAAAAGGAGCCAGAACATTACAAATGACGCTAAGGAATCATATCTCGGATTATCATCACATCCCAACTAAATATACAAAAAAAAAATTCCTTTTGCTATTACTTAAGCATAAAAGAGTAGTGCGTTTACGTCGCACACTGCGATGCGAGCCACCAAACAAATTAAAAGCCTAGCTTTTATTGCAGCAAAATCATTCGCAGAATTCGTCAAATTTAAAAAACAATTTTTGTTTTTTGAAAAAAAAAAGTATTACAACGGAATTCCTCGACTATTTTAAAATCATATGCTCTTTGGAAGATTAACCATATGATAATGTGTTAGCTTTTATAAAAACATCCCTGTTTTGATTGTCTATAAAAATTTTTTAAAATTTTCCAAACTATCTTCTATGAAAACACGTACAATCAAACCATATTTGACATTTGGTCACATCATCCATTCTGTTTAGCACTCAATGCTTGCAAGAAAGAGTAAAGTAGATGTACAAAGAAAATAGAAAGCAATGCAAGACGTCGTTAACCCTAATACATTATTTTTTATATAAGTATGGCGAAAAATTAAAAACATGCCTCTAGTATATATAGCATTTTTACTGACTACGGCAGCTACATTCGCAACGGCAGTGATAGGCTGGCGCAGACCGGCCGAATTTATTTTCTTAAATAGAATTGTTTCTTTTATTTGAATAATTCAAGTGGAAACGAATACAAGAAGTGGCAGCCAAACATTGCTTAATGCATTTAGTACTAAACTGATGAAAAAGTGTTATTTTACTTGAAATGGATATCAAGCTTCATAGTTGTTTACATCATCCGACCTTACGATTGCTCCAGGAATCTGGTTGTGAGATAACAACATGCAATCTTATGTATCCTTTATTTTTAGTAAATGACGATGAGGCGGAGGAACCCATTAACAGTATGCCTGATCAGAAACGGTTCGGAGCGAACAGATTGCGTAAACATTTGGAACCTTTAATAGAAAAAGGTCTCAAATCGGTTTTATTATTTGGTGTGATTGATAATTCTATGAAAGATGAAAATGCTACTCATGCTGATTCGGCACAAAATCCTGTTATAAAAATTCTGCCATTATTATGTAAATGGTTTCCAAAGCTTCTAATTGCCTGCGATGTTTGTCTATGCCCATATATGAATCATGGACATTGCGGCATTTTGGATAATGATAATGTTATTCAAAATGCAGCAAGCATAAAACGTTTAGCTGAAGTGGCAGTGGCCTATGGAAAAGTTGGTGCTCACATTGTGGCTCCTTCCGATATGATGGATAATCGCATTAAAGCTATTAGGAACGCATTGATCGCAGCCAGTCTTGAAAACCGTGTGTCGATATTGTCATATTCGGCAAAATTTGCTTCCAATTTTTATGGACCCTTCCGAGATGCTGCACGATCAGCACCAGCTTTTAAGGATCGTCGCTGCTATCAATTGCCCAGCGGTTCTAAAGGTTTGGCTATGAGGGCTGTAGAACGTGACGTCATGGAAGGAGCAGATATGCTAATGGTGAAGCCGGGCATGCCATATTTAGATATTGTGAGACAAACAAAAAATCTCTTTCCACAACATCCTCTATATGTGTATCAGGTGTCGGGGGAATACGCCATGCTGTACCATGGTGCTCAACAGGGAGCATTTAATTTGAATGAGGTTCTCTTAGAATCGATGAAGGGCTTTCGTCGAGCTGGTGCTGATTGTATTATAACATACTTTACACCGCGACTTTTAGATTTACTTAAAGCCAGTGACTAACGGGTGGCTAATTAAAAACTTTGAGGTACTTAAAGATAATTTCATAAGTGGGCAGGAATTAAGTAAAGGACGTCCTAGCAATATAAACACGCTGACGTAATTCGCTTAACGATATCATTTTATATATTTTTTCAACATGTGTTCGTTTCTTTTTTTTCACTAGTTTTTTTTTCTTGCTAAAACTATAAAATTTTGACAATGAATAAAAAGGGTGCTCGAATTTTAAGTTGTAGTCAGGTAATGCTTGTGCATGTTTTGTATAAATTTACATTTCATTTAAAAGTGATACGATAATTTTTTACATCTTATTTATTTCCACTTAGCAGCAACGATTGCATAATTAATATCATTGTACTTTATTTAGAATTGAAAAGCTACTCCTATCCCCAGAAGAAGATATTACATCATCACAATTACAATCATTCAGAAAAGTGCTCTGACTTCGAAAACACTTAAAATTTCAAAAAACATAATTTTACACTAAAACTAGCGAAGCGATAACGTTTTAATTAGTTTATCAAAAAATTAGAAGAAATACTTTTTTCAAATTCCAAGCTTATGTCGCTATTTTATCGATTTTGCTAAGCGGTGTCACGATTTTTGGTAAATGTGTAGTATATGTAGTTGTATATATATATATATATGTGTATACGTATACAAAACGCCGATGGTTCTAACAATGAGCAAGTTTTACGAAAGTTCGAAAATTCCGCCTTTTTCCCCGTTATCTAAGATAATCCTTAGTGCATTAAGGAATAATGCTGAACTATTTTAACCCAGATGCAATAGCGGCTTTACCGGCAGTCTAAATATGTCTGATAATGTTTAAACACTAGGAAAGAAACGGCAAACTGAAGAGCAAAGCAAATTTCGGAAAATATAGAAATATTTAACAAGTAAGATGCTCACTCGTTATATATATGACTGTCACATGTACTTCGTAAATGGCCTGATAAATTGGAAAGAAAATGTAGAATTTTTTAGTTCTACGTATAATTTTATAGTTTTTTTTTATTAATGCATTTACATTCCAATCTTAATTCTTCCTTTTAATTTTGTCTTTGATAATTATGCAGGAGTATGGCTTATGAATAAATTACCAAAGAAAACATTTTTTATAATGCCTGCGCGCAAATAGCAATGAACGTTGCTTTCCGCAATTTGCTGTCACGGTGACGAATATCATCCAAAAATAATTAAAATTAGTTGCCAGTTATCTATAAACTCAAAAAGAACTATTGAATGAAAATAGCTGGGAGCATTTTAATTATTTTGCATGCATTTGCATAGAACTTCATGCACTACATTATTTTGCAATGGTTCATTTCTGTCAAATATTATTATATTGGTGCAATTAAGTGCACATATTACAAATATGTAACTATTCTAAGCATATGAAAAGTAACAACTTTGACCTTTCCCAAAGAAGGTTCTCAAAGAAATTTCTTGCTCTTTCCATGCCTACATAAACAAAACATGATCATGTCATTAATATTTCAAACATCCTATGATTTACGTTCACAGACTAATTGCATTATTGTAGAATACATAACGCACTCTACTGCTTTATGGGCACGAAAAAGTATTTTAAGATTATATGCTTTCCAAAACGTACACTTAATTTAATCTTACAATATTCCTTACACGCCAATTTTATAACAAGCCCTGATAGCTCGCGTTTTTATCTGCTGGAGTTTAAAATTCGACGAGAATATTATGCTTTATATTGGCAACACTATTATCAAGAAACTCGCATATATAAAACCTCCAAGTTATGAAACTTTTAACTATTAGGGAAAAGTGTTGCCTTTTGCATTTCGTTGAAAATTTCCATATAAAGTCAGATAGAGAGAATCTGCTATTTGCTTAAAGAATTAATTAATAATTTCTCGTTAAAAAGAAAAGAAAAAGTCAATTTTCTTATCAAAGCGCAATAAATGCTTAATAAAGATTTATAATAATAAATAACTTAAAGCAAAGTAAGAACAAAAAGGAATCGCATAGTTTACAAAGAGTATAGCACTGAAGTTATAGCGTCCACTTTTTGTACTTTGTATGCTGAGATTGTTTTTTTTTAGACTATGGGGCGTCGTTGTTGTATTGCTGGTTGCGCGTCCACATCACGTTTGCCGGAACACCACGGTGTCACTTATCATTCATTCCCTTTGGATCAGAGTACTCGAGCGATATGGATACGCAATACTCGTATAAGCGCTGAAAGACAAATCACTAAAAGTGTTTTAGTTTGCTCGCGACATTTTAGACGGGCAGATTTTCAACCTCAACGTAGCGGTAAATATCTACTAAAACAACGGGTTTTCCCTACGGTCTTTCCATGGGGGAAGATGGATAGTGCTCAAATCGAAGCAGACATGGAGTTTTTAAGTTCTTCCACGGGTGCGCCTGCGCCGCTTTTACCAGCACCATCTACTTCTACAGTAGATGAGGATACCAAAGCTACTGTAGCAGCAACAGTAGCGCAAATTATGGCTCAGACTGCTGAGTTAAGCGCTGCAGCAAGCACAAAATCTTCTAAAATCAATGAAAGGGGTGAAGAAAATAACGCAAAGGATGAAAATGCTGCGTCCAGCACATCTTCAGGCATTAAGTATCAGCCTATAACGTCTTTCAGCCTTGGTTTGCGTTTGGAGGTTAAAGAAGAATTGAAGGAAGTATGGCACCCAGCGAGAGTCGTAGATGTCGACGACATTAACGAATTTGAGATTTTAGTCAAATTTGAAAAAACCGGCAAAACTAATTCGGCTATTGTCGGCACTGAAGAATGGATCCCTATGAATTCTCCACGTTTACGTCAAAGAATTTCAACAAAACCTGCACACCCAGAACATACATTTGCGTTGGAGGAGAAATGCATGGCTCGTTGGTCGGGACCGAGTAAATATCCCGCAACAGTTAAGAAAGTACTGCCGAATGATATGTATGAGGTTTTATTTGATGATGGTTACAAAAAGAATGTTAAAGCCATACATATGACTAAAATGTCACTTAACCAAAGAGAAGAATCATCTGTAATCACAGATGCAGCAATTGACACAACAAACGTTGGTGCTTTGTCTTCCGGAGTCGGATTGAAGCGGGCAGCCGCTAACCCGTCTTCATCGGGGAGTGGTAAAAAACGTTCTCTGAATGGACCAAGGCGTGACTGGCCATTATTAGATATGTCGAAATTGGATTTAAGTAAGTTGCTCTTTTTTTGTAAACCCTATTTACTTTTTATTTCACTGGGCTGGCTTTTCACATATTTTCTAGGTTCTTTGAATCTCCCAGAAATACCGCGAGATGGCGAGTGGACTTGTCATTGGGTAAATGATCAACCAATTGGTCGTGAGGGTTATCTTATTGTAGGAGAACATCGTAAACCCACGGTTATTGTCGAAGATTGGCGTCTACCTCCGGGTTGGATAAAACATATGTATCAACGTTCTAACGTTTTGGGCAAATGGGACGTGATTTTGGTGACGCCTAGTAGCAAGCGTTTTAGATCGAAATCCGACTTAAAACTTTATTTGGAGGAGCAAGGACAAGTATATAATCCAGATATTTATGATTTTAGCATTCATCGTCGTCGTGCTAAAGACATTAATTGCTACGTTTTCACACCGGACTACGTGCCATCTCATCCAATTAAAGCTAAATCTGCATTGCATTCATCTCCAGAAAATACGCCTGAAACTAAACGTACTAATGGAAATGCAAACGTAACAAATAAACAAGCAACGACTGTTAATCACTTTTTAGAAAGTCCTGTCGCTGAATCTACGCCACCAATAGAGTTGTTGACTTCTTCAGCAGCTAGTGAAGACAAAAATATAACCCAGGTAGTCTCGGAGATTCCACCCAAACAATTATTGGAATCCGCCGAAGCCAGTTCAACCCCAACTCCTTCTACTACCCCGACCGTAATGACAAAAGAGGAAAATACATCGACAACAACCTCGGAGCACCCTAAAGTGGATAAAGGTTTTGGTGGGTGTCTTGTGATCTTGTAAATTGTAAACGATAATTCAATTCCCGATCTTTTTAGCTGTTATCGGAGGATTGAAAGTACAAATTATCGATAATCTATTTCGTTGTCCTCAGGAAGGCTGTTCCAAGAATTTTCGCAAAGAGAACCATTTGCAAATACATGTCAAACATTACCATCAGGATCTAAATAAGTAAGAATTTTATAAGAAATACGAAGTTTTTATCAAATTTTTGCGTCAATAGATTGCTGGGTTCGTGTCCGAAAATGCAAGAATTAGCTGAAAAACGTACACACACATCTGAACATGATTCCAGTGAACCTACACCGAAAAACCAAATACCTAATCAACAATTTTTCGCAAAACTTCATCAACAAGATCTAGAACAGAGCAGAGCACATAGACGCAGTATGGTGGTGACGAAACAACACAATGAAGCCACCCCGCCCATTACAGAATCAAAAGATAATATCATGAAAACTGAAGACCAAGACATAAAAGCATCCGTTTCTTCGCATACCCTTAATGAGTCCGGAAATCAGTTGGATTCCACTGCTGAAAGCTCAATTGTTAAGGATTCGTTTAGTTCACCTACTCTAGACAATACTCTTAACGAATCTGGAACCATGGGGATAAACTTAAATGAGCCTTCAACATCTAAAAGGCTTTCTCCCACGAAACGTACTTCGGGCTCGAGAAAAAGTCAACGTCAACGCACTACTCGTCGTTATTTGACTGCGGCTCAAGCTACTGCTGGAACAGCAGCTTTGACTTCTTTGGTAATGGCTTCAGACACAAGTTTCGGCGGGGTGACTGATTTAGAGGAGACTAGACACTCTTTTAATGCAACTCCTGATCATGGTACGGGTGCCACAAAAAAACGCAAGTCGACCGCCGTTATCAATGCTCCAGCTACCCCTTTAAGTGGCGTTGACTCGCCTATAACTGCCGATTCAGGTTCGGCCGGTTCCTTTGCCGTTCCCTCGTCAAATGAAAATGAAGCTGCTCATACTCCCCAATACATTAAAGAAAACGGTGAACTAATCAAAATTGTCCGTATGCGTCAAGAGGAGATTATTAATTGTTTATGTGGATACGGTGAAGAAGATGGACTTATGATCCAATGCGAGTTATGCTTATGCTGGCAACATGGCTTTTGCAATGGTATTGATAAAGAATCGCAAGTACCCGAGAAATACGTTTGTTATATTTGTCGTCATCCCCAACGAGCCCGTGAATCTATGCTTTTTAAACACGATCAAGATTGGTTGTATGAAGGAAA
>CCAG010017484.1:0-89520 GCA_001077435.1 Glossina morsitans morsitans | reverse complement strand
GTTATTTAAGTTCTTTTCTGGTTTTCTTTTTTACCCCATTTTTTTTTATTTATTTCTTCATTTCTTTATTTATTTTTTTTGATATTTCGTAACTGTACTATTTAACTATGAGAAATTTATATGAATCTTGATATGGGGTTTCCCAGAATTTCATTTTCAGTTTCATCCTGCCAGCGCAATTTTTTGATTTCTTCAATTATTTGAAGCAAAGTTCGATGAGTGACGTTCTGATTAAAAAACTCGAAATTCATTTAATATTGACACACACAGCCATTTATATATATATATATAGTATTCCCAGTAGATTGACAAAGTTAATTTGCCTTCGGTTAGGGTTAAAAGCATTTAAGTCAACAAGTGAATAATTGTGTAAATAGTGCCGAAAATAATGCCGAAAAAAATAATAGTGAAGAAAACACTGGAACCGAATTTGAACAGATGTTGCGAACATTGTAATAAATAAATAAATAAAAATTCGTATATATATATATATATATATATATATAACCGATCATGAAAAAAGCGAAAGATACACAGTTATGCAATGCATATATAAGTATAAATATTCCAAAAGTATGGCATTTGTCGTATGTAAACCTATTGTTAGAACAATACTTTACAACGTTCTTTCTTACATATTTGTTCTCGATGACTCTATACATACATTTTTATAGAAATTTTTATACAGGCATCTATATGCATAAGTATGTGCATGAGTGTGTGTGTGTGTGTGTGTGTGTGTGTGTGTGTGTGTGTGTGTACATTTTTAGCTTTATGTTTGCTTAAATGACGAAATGATGAAATGAAATGTCATCGCTTGCAGCTACTTATCCGTTATATAAAAATTTTTTTATTCTTGTTGCTGTTATTGTAACTAAACCCATATAACAATAATAACAAAAGAAATGAAAATAAAAGCAATGAGTTGAGAACCATATATATACGTATATATGTACGGTAAACTTAAACATGCGTATGTATGTGAGAAAATTGAAGCATTCCATGCACATACGCAGTACATTTCTCTCTGATTTGAATGAATGCGAGCGAATGTTATGAAGGACTTGTGTATGTAATAAAGTCAAGGTTTTTGTGTTGCAGTGAAAAGAAACGAAAACTGACGAAAATAAAAAAGAGAACAAAACAATAAAAAAAAAAAAAGAAAAAAAAAAATAGAAAAAATGTTGTTATATAGGAAGACATGCAACGGAAAAAAGGCAAAAAGGATATGAAAATGTTTATGTATTTTTTTCCAACATTTTTTCTTCTCTATCAAATTACTAAAGCGTAGTGAATATTTAATGTGACATTCTGAGAAATATTTTTGAAATTAAATAGTTCTGGTGTAAGGAAACAGTACAGAGAGTAACTAAAGAGAGAATATGGAAAAATGCAAGATTATCACCAGTTTATGAATATTAAGCTAAAGACTAACATTGGCAGAGTTGAATAACCTAGAGTTGCCATTTCGAAGGTTAACCCACAATATTGTTTTGTTTTTTTTACATACTCATTGGCTAGGGAATGTCGAATTCGCTATATATGTGCAATATGCGCGCCTCCAGTGAGATTTTGCTAAAACTGATATTTTTATCAGATCACTTATTTAGTGTGTAATAATAGCCTTTCTTTAATCTTTTGTATTAAGTTACTGTTGGTATGTGCTATGTTATATTAACGTATGGATGGTACGCTCTGTATTTCTTATATTATTATTATTTGCAACAAGTTACATATGGCAGCACATTCGAGACCAAAGTATGAAAGTATGGAGTTTTCGGAAGTTGCTTCTTCTCTGAAGTTTCCTTCTGGATGTTGAAAACATTTTGATAAAATGAACTCATCTTTCGGTGATGGGTATGAAAATTTCCTCGTACGGGCGATCTCACAACCGAAATTCTATATTCTTGGAGTCTTCTTTTTCTTTTGAAAAAAGTTTAGGAAGATGATCCGATTTTTAATGGATATGGGATGGAATGGTGGTATTTTCCCTCAAATAAGCTTTTGGAGCGTATTATAAAAAAACAGAAGAAACTATCTTCCAAGCACACACCCATTAGTTTTTTAAGTTTACAGCTTCATTTCTAACCTCAGTGAAGAACTTTTAGGATCAAATTTTTTTTTTATTATTGCTGTCTTAAAGGCGGTCCTTGTTTAATTTTCTTTTTAGCTTTGGATACACATTGGTTTCTTTTCCTCGGAGAAAATTTTGTGATTCCTGTTATGTCTCAGAAATTATTATTAATGTTTATTTGTCATATATGCACACATACGTACCAAATCGTGGTCGTTTATTTGTTTTTTGGTGGT
This sequence comes from Glossina morsitans morsitans, assembly GCA_001077435.1. Classification (NCBI taxonomy): domain Eukaryota; kingdom Metazoa; phylum Arthropoda; class Insecta; order Diptera; family Glossinidae; genus Glossina; species Glossina morsitans. The sequence continues at coordinate 87,210 of CCAG010017484.1, read as the reverse complement.
TCTCTGTCTTTTCACATCTTTCGTTTGCTACCTGATGGTACAATTCTTTCCTTTTTCATTTGTGTGAATGTAATGAGTCCATGTATTTTGTAAAAAAATATTATAAAACTTATGAAAGTTACTTGCCCTTACAACTGTATGTGTGGAGAAGGCAAAACATTGAAAAAACGTCAGTTTTTTCTCCAAACGCTATTATGAATTAAATTAAAATATTATAAATAAATGTAAGGCTAAGAAACTATTGAATAAATGTACGAAAAATATTTAATAAAATATTTAAAAAAAAAAGTAATACATTTTGTGTTCGGATCCACATACTTGTGCACAACATACTTATACTTATTTATTGCACATTTTAAATAATAGCGAGCAGGGCTCAAGTAATTTATTACAGTTTTGGCTTCTGGTGGCACATCTTCTATTAATTTATATGCCAGGTTATGCAGATTCTGCTTTGGCGATAGTGCTGGGCTAATTTTCCATGGAATGCCACTTTACATTAAGTTCAACAAGATCTTCATGTAAGCATGCAAACGTGAAAATAAGGATTTATTACTAAACAGAATTTAAATAAGAAGTTAAAACTTTTACTTTATGTGACTCAAAGAAATTTACACAATTGAATATCTAATTATAAAAGTTTGTCGGTGTGTTGCAGATTGGGTAATGAGTACAGGAACGCAGGCCATGTATGAGAAATTTGGAGCAAAAAATAATTTACGAGAAAGCCTAAAAAAATGATGGTGTACGCTTGATTGAATTAGAAGCTTACCTTAAACCTTAGCTGTTGGTCACATAGAAAGTTCGTATATAATAAGCCAAAAGAGTTCGAGTTCGGCAACTAATGAATTCTATTTTAACATTTAAATACTTGTGCATTTGTGTTTTTTACACAATCTATTTTTCTCTTTTTTAAACATTGGCTCTACCAGAGTGGACAAATAGTCTTATTAAGAGATTGTGTTTTTATCGAAGTGGACCCGCTTATACCAGACCATATAGCGCCATAGCGCAATAGCAGTAGCGCAGCTGTCAGTGTCGTTATGATATAAACGCCGGTTACCATCATACATAAGATCATTACGCTTGTTTCAAAACCTTCTAAAATCGACATGGTCGAGGGGAACATTGTCAACGTTTAGAACTCTATTTGGCATCAAGCTAAGCGGTATTAAGAATGAAATGCAAAGAACCTGCTGAAAATGCTTAGGGACCTGCAAGCGAAATGTTCAAATATTTACTACTGTAGAACACAAGATCCAAAATTCCTTTAAACAATTCTAGATATATTTAAACTGCAAGAAACTCTCGTGACGAAAGTTGGTCAAAATTGCTAAAAATGTAATGTGTAAGTGTACCGAAGGAAGTCTCGATTGTGTAATCGTATTGCATCTGCATCTTGCACAAGCAAGGGTTCTCACGAAAAAGAGGGGCTTTATGGTGCCAAACTTTCGGACACATTTTCATATTGATGATTAAAATAACTCAAGACGTGTATTAGGCGACGACCGGCGTAGCATATTTGGTAGTTGACCCGGCCAGAGTATAATGTTTTTAATTGCGGTTCATTTGATTGTCTTCTATTGGCACTAATAATAACTTCTTATTTTATTAATCCAAATGAAGTACATCTTTCTATAAATTCTCTATGTAGTCTATGCGCAGACACTCATTAAGCCGTCTTGCAGTATGGATTATTGATAGAAAAGTCGTTTCTTGTGGGACAATAATTCACTGCGCAGAAGTATTTCGGCAATGGAAGAATCCCGGGAATTGAATTCACCATATTTGATAGCTTTCAATGGGCTTTTACATCTATATATGTACAGGATAATATGAAGTGAATAGCTTCTGCCAGCTATAGATATGTGTTTTTGTCATTTTCCAGCATCATTTTATAGGGATGAAATTTGCATAATAAAAGGCCCTTAACAGCATTCGTTGACTTTAAGTAATTCTCGTCCACATATTAATAAATATTTATTTAATCTGCGTCCGGCCGTGACCAACGGTAATTTTACAGCATATCCAAATAGCTAAACAACCAAGAAAACCATTTTCGATAAACACGAAAGCAATCGCTTCAAGTACATTAGAATTCGGTGAACCGAATGCTAATCCTAATCCTTTTAATTAACTGCTTACGTAACTAGTTACTCGTTTTCGAAATTAGTTGTATGTATGTCGTCGTATGTATATAATTGTATATATGTTCTTCTTGTGGAAGTGCTTAATAGTTTATTATATTTAGCCTCAATCGGCAATCGGCCGGAATTCACATACGACTGTATTGCATATAAAAGTATATTTTTGCTGTGAACTGTCATGTAAGAAGTCCAAGTTGAAAACAGTTACATTTAATGAAAATATTTAAATAATAATTACATTTGGATAACTGGATTCACACTGGGTTCACACTTCTTACAGTCTAAGGCTAAAAATGCAATAAAGTTTTCGCAATGAAATACGATTGCAGGATTAATGGGTGTTAGCAGATTTCGGTTAACTGAATAGAGTCTCTCTCTCTTATCTGTCCTTAATTGTAAGTCATTTCAATATATTTGGTTACGTAATTTTCGTTTATAATAAACCACAAAATTCTATTTAAAAGTTGTCAAATACTAGCAATATATATAACGATAGTGAATGTTATGCTTACGCAGCATTTAACTATTTGTTATATAACTGTCTGCCGTCACATAATTTGTAAACTGATAAACCCTGAAAACTTTACAGAACGAAAATAAAGTTTCTGAGCGAGAGAATAAGCAAATTTTATTTTTCTCACATGTGTGTGTCAGCATAAACACTTAAAGTAATGTTGCTTATTGTTGTTGTTTACGAAACTGTGGGAATGTAACCACCACACGAAAAAAGGGAAGGAGGAAAAAAGGTCTCAGCTCGTCCAATGCCACCACCACCCTCCTGCATAAGTTAAGCAAAATTGCTGTAGGGGTTGTTATGGTTTCTTTGGGTATTAAAGATAAGCACACGGTATTGTTTGAATTTTAACATTTGGTATTTATGTAAATTTGTGTTGGAATATTTTACAGATATATATACATATATATATATATATATATATGGGCACACGAGGATCCATTGTTCACAGACATATTTTTGGTTGTTTGAGCTTTAAAAGAAATTTCATGAGATATGTTATGATAGTTTAATATAAATAAATAAATAAATATATTGAGATGAATGAAGCGAGCCCTCGACATACGATTGCCTTAGGTAAACATATACGAATGTGGTTCGCCTTTTGTCAATAAGACGGTTGTCTCTAAATCGATTATAACAGTTTCTACATAAAAGTACTTGTAGAACTCTTACGTATTGTGTATATTGTATTGTATTGTATTCAGAAGTTCACTTCGATATCTGTTACAGTTTGTAAGCAGTTGCAGATAATATTATATCAACGTTGAGTTGGTTTGTTAGTCTATTATGGGTGCGTTTGTGAGACTTCTTTCTTTCTTTCTCTCAATCTGTCAATCGTATGTAAAGTTTAAATTTTTTGATTAAATTGTCACAGCATGAGAAATTTAAAAACACATAATATACAGCTGAGTAGAAGGACAGACGGACTTTGATAATTCGATCACAATCCTCACACCATGCTCGTCGCAAAAGCTTCTGATGACTAAGCAAATGCCCGGAAACAATCAATCAATCTTCCGATCCTGTGTTGTGTGGACGAGACGTTTCTGTCAATTATATACGAAATAAATGCTAATGTAAACCTTTACTTGTCATTTTTTACAGACTTATTGTGCTGAGTCTAACTTCTGCAGCTAGGTGTTAAGTGGGCTTAGTAAATTCCTTTTACGTTACGTTACGTTACGTCTTTTAGTAAAGCAGCGGAATTTGGTTTGGGTATACTTTTTACATATTCTCTTTGTCCAAGTGCTCTCATCACAAGACAGAAATAGCGAACCTTTCATGCCATATTGTCGGCATTTAGGTATGGTGTATGAGAAGTGATTTTGATAAAGTGATTTTTGTAATGCAAACAGGTTGCTTCATTTAATGTTTGTCGGAAATTATTCGGGTCTGGTTGGATCTATACTGTGAGCGACGAATGCACTGTTTATGTCTGCACGAAAGAGAGACAAGATTTTAGTGGTAGTCTTAGCCTTAGTGATCATCTGACTTGAGTCATCGAACCTAATGTTTTTTAGATAAATAAATTATAGTAATAAAAATAATAAAATTTCTATGTGTTTCGCTTTTATGTAATTTGTGTGATTAAAATTTAATTTTTGTTTAAATAAAATCATTTTTTAAATAAAAAATTAACTAAAGAAGTATAAAATATAATTATTATAATTATTATCGTCATATATATTTTGAAGTGACATTTTTCGATTTTGTAACTTTTTGCAATGTCCAGAAGCCGTCTGGCTAATGAATGTAGGTTCACCTATTAATTTGTCCGTCTGTCTCTGTCCTTGCTGAGATTCTTGGTTTCTTTGGTAGAAGCGAGGAAACCTTATTTTTGATGTGTCCATCGCTGGCTACACATTTTCCGAATCCTTCTGGCAGTTAATGAGCTCCAGGTCCATAATTATAAGGTGAGTTTATTTGTCGAAGTCAGTCTGGATGGCAGCGCACTTCAATTCAGCACCTCTTTCAGCATTTCTTGAATGGATTTTACAATACGAGACCGAATATTATTATTGCGGAAAATCAACCTATGACGTCGCAGGGTAACAGTTTTTCTTTTATTGATTTGTATCTTTTCTTCTTGTTAGTCCTTTTGAGCGATATTGTCGTTTGGTTTAAGCATCTCCTAACTGAGTGCACGCTGCTAGTGTCAAGAATGGGAACGTTAATGATATTCGATATTACCGTCAATGTTAATGGTTCGCTAGCACTGAATAAAAAATAATGAGCTTCATGCTTCTCAAACTGTATTGTGTTCATATTTCATTATTTTCGCTTTGTACGAACTAAGCAGAAACAGATCGTGTCTCGCGTATTTTTGGCACAAAGCTCGCAGCATTCAACTTGTTGTGGACATTTCAGCGGGATAACTCGCAATGTCGCGTGAAGCTTAAAAATAGTATCTTCACAAGAAGAAATCGCAGTCTGGCCAGTGTTCAAGTAATTCGCCGGTATATATTTGCAAAGTATTAGGCCTGTAGATACTTAAAACGGTTTTAAAATGGAAGTTCGGAGAAGAAAACGATATTGGTTTTCCTGAACCGACGGATCGAAAGTTTTAATTTAACCTAGCGACTGCAACTAGTATTCATTCGAGATAATGGTAGATCTAAATAGTTAACCGGACACTGTTATTCACTGGTAATCGTTGAAGCCAATTCTAATCCTTTAGACGCCTAATACAGGTTTCGAGTTATTTTGGGGTGTTTTGCCCCAAAGATGAACGCCATTGAAAGTGGATTGGATTGGACCACTTTTGCTCCCTCCTTCCGCGTAAGTAAATTGGCATACAAAATTAATGTGCAAAACTTGGAACGGATGATTGAATTTAGGATCGATTTTGTTCAACCACAACGTTTTTCCTAGTCTTGTGTAACAATTGGTAAGCGACTATTCTTCGTATATGCAGACATGGCTGTTGTTAGAGAGAAGTGCTGTGTGGTTTGCAGTTTGTGAGGCACTCCTATTTATACTTCAGCCCCATAAGTGATTATTATTATTTTCTTTCGTTCCCCTATAAATGAGAGATGAGTATAAAAAATTCGATTTCAGTCCAATATAAGTTCTCCTCTTTACATTTCGCTTTGTTGGTCCTATTTTAATTTTAACTGCTCTGCCAATGTTCGTATACATAGTCAATTGCGTGTAAATATTGTACCTACAGCCAACATATACAATGAAAAAAAAAAAAAAAAAAAAAAATTAAAAATAAATAAACGAAAAAAAAAACGAGAAATAACGTGGGAAGAAGTTTAACTGAAGAGTCATTTTATTTAATTTTTTTTTTTTAATTGAAGCGAAAATCCATTTTACAATCGAAACTTTTTTATTTTATTATATTTATATTTGTTTTTTTTTTAAAGACATTTCATATATATATATATATATATATATATATATGTTTTTTTTTTTAAGATTAAACGCCTGTTAAATGTTGAAAAATGTGTGCTCTTCTTAATGTTGTTGCCGCAGACGTACACACAAACGCACAATTATTACCGTTGCACAGAGAATGCTACTCGAAAGCTAGCAACAATATCAGGACGATCGCAACTGGAGGTAGATATTACTGTTATATTTTCAGATTATACTTTAGAGATTGAACTGCGGCGGTTAGAGGCACATAAAAACTAAATTGTTTTCACACAACGCAGGTTTCGTCTAACTGCTTCAATATTCCGAGACATCTTTGCCGATTTTATTTGCAAGAGATAATCTGGTATCTGGTATTTCAGCCGCCATAAGCAACGTTTTGGAGTATATTGCCTTCGCCTGCCCACGAGATTAAGCCGACGAATGGCAAGACCCTATGCAAGTTATATGGTTAATGTTGATCGACGCTATAAATAGGGGAACGCGTGTAACGTCTCTGATGGATATAATGCGACGACATGAAGTCGAATGTAGGCAGAATCTGAACTCTTAACTAAGTTAAGAATAGGACAGACCTGCAAGGGGCAGAAGATGCGAGCCGACTTCGGGACAGTTCATTCCCAAATCCCATGTAAATAAATAAACGATATATGTATATATAAATCAAATCCATTTCAACTTTCAACGTTCTGCTCTATTTGGCTTGCATGTGAAAAGGGCTATGTGCTGTATATTTGTATAACTAGCATGTGCTATTTGCTTACATTTGCGTAAAATATAAATGTTTTACTTGGATACCCATACGTTTTATTGTTGTTGCCGATGTTTTTCTATGATGCACGTAAATGTATCCTTCAATGGATGACAATGTGTTTGCGTGCAATATCAAAACAGATCAAGCACCAGGTTTTTGGATTTACTTCCATTAAAAGCGTTGTAAAAGGTGTGATGTTCTTTCCACTTGCTCTCCCATCTACGCTCAAACTGCTAAATTCTGCTTTATGTTACTTTTCCTATGTACATGTCAGTGCATCTTTGCGATGTGATTGCTATTGTCGAAGGCATTATAAGCTCATTTTGTTAAAACATTTACTTGCTGTTTTCGAAGAAACACGCCCATATATAGAGCACCTAAGATGAAAAGTTTCTTGACGAATTGTTCAAATAAAGATATTCCTACGGTTAAGTCAATCATTTAGAATTAATTGATTTTTTTTTTTTTTGTTGAAAATACTAATAAGAAAAATAGAAGCTTTACGTACAAATTGTCTTAACGGATTTGACGGTCAAATTATAAAATATCTTAGTACAATGCACACCTTCACTTTTTAGAAGGGACGAGGAGTTCCAAAAGCGACGTGGTTTCAATTTAGTAATGCCAAAGAATTTATCATACTTCAACTATTTTCATCCTAAATAATCAAAAATAACAAGAAGCAGAACTAGTCGGACAAAGCTGAGTCTACGCCACATCGCTACATTTGGTGTAATATATTAGGTGTTTCATTCCCTTCATTCTTCGATAAGATATAAATTTAATTAAAAAATACTTGTCGCAAAGCTTAGGAATCGAAATGTCTCCGATCACGGTCACCTATGGTCTTATGTGTATGGTTGGCTGTTGCTCTCCCAGCACAAACTTCCTGCTTTCGAAGCGAAATAGCCGTCGTATCGTTTTCCCACATCATCAACTTTGGAAGCTGCTGATCTGCTAAATATGACTGCATCGATCTGAATCAGTGCTGAGCAGAGAAACACAGATTTATAGAATATGTAGCTGTCAGAAGACGCTCCTAATAAACCTAACATTCCCCATGCTATATGTGACGTAGAGTATCATTAGAGCTGGATATCATCTAAAGAATTATTTTTCTAAGAACATTTATGCGGGCAGGGTTTCAAAAAAATAATCCCGTCTTATCTAAGTTCTTTATGTTCATTTAGTATTCGAAGGTACTATTTTGTCATGGATTTTTTCGAGAAATATTAAAAAAAATTGCAATTTTTTTTCATATAATTACTTTTTAAAATAGCGCGTTCTATGGGGAGTGGTCTTAAAAATTTTCCAATTCCATCGATTTTTAGTGGCGTTCGCCCCTGGACAGACCTATGGAAAGACCAACGAGTAGGTTTTATTTGGCCAAAACAGAATATTCAGAAGAGAACGGCATAAAGAAAAGAGAATCTATTTCAAGTCCTCCTCCTTATGCCTTTCCCACAAGTATAAAACGCGTTCGACGTAATGTTGCACCGCAACTTCTTAGACGACATTAAAAGTGTGCTAACGTTCGTATTGCCTATTAACGGAGACTTTGGAAGCCACTTGTCGTGTGTTATCGAAAGGTAGGTATTTTTGGTGCTGGTTTTATGTGCGAAGAATTGCTTATAAAAATACATGGCATTTGTGGATAACCTATTCAGGCTAAAGAAGAGAAATTTACAGCTAGTAGACCAGGACCTTTTTACCTCACCGCTTTCTTCCATTTCTAGCACCTATCCTCGCAGTTCCTAAAGCGGCTAAATTATATATTGCTGGTGGCTGTTTTCAAATGAAGTCGAGGTAAGTATGGAATTCGGTATCCAATAAGTCCTTAATTCGCCGAATTGAATTGCAATCTACGCCGGACTCAATAACCATTACAGTAAAAAGGTGAATGCATTTCGAATACGATTACACCTGCATGAGTTGCTATTAATTTACTTTACTTTAATTTACTTAAAGTATTTGTTGGTGAATTAGATTGAATAAGATTTAGCGATGTGTATCTATAGGGTACGTGTAAAATTATTCACCTAAGTATGGTAGCGTTCGTTATCCTTGCCAACGTACAATAGTGAAAACTAAAACATAGCTTTGGAATATATATAACTAAGAATCCATAAAGTCATGTTACACTTAAACAGCACAAGTGTGATTGATGGGTCACAGAGTAGTAGGACAAATAAAATATCGTACTGATCTGTGCAAGAGAGAGAAAGACGGAAAGAGGCTAAATACTACAGTTGAATAAATCAAAAATATATAATGTTGACGTATGTGGCTGACGCGTTCTTGCTGACCTGACATTAGAATCTGAACATACCGCAAGTGATCGACGCATTCATGAAATGAGGAAGACATTCAAATAAGGACTGAACGGTTTAGCTTAGTATGGGATGAAATAGGTGGTGATTACCATACAAATTATGTAATGAAGAAATGAAGGCAGCTGTTGCAAGCCAATACTTGCAATAACGCGCCAATACGAAAGACAGTCGTGTTTGCAATTGTCAAAACGACAATAGTCTCCTCGGCTTGATGTCTTTACATTTAAGACAATATATGGGCTCGCTAAGGTGGAGTTAGATCGTCCAGATATAGTTCATATAGCATTTACTTAAAATGTAATCCACTTACCTATTGTACATAAGAACATCCGGCTTCCATAAACGATGAGGCGGTATGCGTAAATCTCTGACGCCACCGTAATCACTAGCATTCCAACGTAAATTCATATCGTTCCATTCCTGTAAGGAGAGCCAACAACAAAAATGTTTAGAGATTCATTTAATCCTTAACGTTTGGGTTGAAATGACGCTTCATGTCACGTGCGTTCGTTCAAATAGACCCAAGTCACTATTGCTCATATAGTTGCTGCAATTAACATTACAACCCTGTCAAAGTGTTCTAATAGTACAAAAAAAAAAAAAAAAAAAAAAAAAAACAACTCGCCTTCTATTTAAGCCTTCGATATACTTCGCTTGGGAAGGATTTTAAAAAGGAAGAAATCTCATCATTATAATTAACGCTATTAAAAGGAATTAAAACTGTCTCGACATTTCAGTTATCATTTACCGTTTAATTTTCTCGTTACTACTACTACTTTATTATATTCATCTACTATTCTCATCAATTTATGTCGTTTTAATTAAAATGTCAACATCATACCGCAAGCTTTTCCCATATTTTTCTCTTTTTTTCTTTTGATGCGGGAAAATAAAATTCATAATAATAATTGACTTAACTGCCACAGCCTGCTTTCCATTCAACGCATGCCTCATTAAGTGTTGATTATAAACGTAAAAAGAAAATTACAAGTAAAATAAATTAAAAACGTTCAATTGGGCTCAATTTCTTTCACGGGCTTCACATTTGTTCACGAACCAAATCGAAATCAACACGCGACACGAAAAGTTCAACAGCCCAAATGAAAGCATAAACTTGACAACATAATTGCAATAAAACAAAAAGAACGCAATTAGTACAATCACTTTTGAATGCTTTTTCACTTATTGCGTTCGTAGCTGGGAGAGTATCTTAGCACTTGCACAACTCATGACTTCTGAAAAATACAACTAATTATCAGAATATGACATCTTTAATAATAATTCGCGCTTTCGTATCATTCACTCCCTAGGACTGGGGTCGGCAGACTTTTTGCGCTGCGGATTAAACTCAGCCAAGATGATGCGATGGAACTGGATGAATAGATTCTCATCGATTTCTAAGAGGAAGCACACCAAGCGCAAAGAGAACGCAACAGTGTAACTTATTCTGCTGAAATATAAGCAATACAATTGCTGTGTGGGCAAGACAGCAATTCTTCGAATTAGGGCTAGACAGACAGGAAGCTAGACGTTTGACTACAACATGGATGTACAGTGAAAAAATTAATGGATCGAATTTTCATCTGCGAAGAAATGGAACCATTTTTAAAGACATGCAAACTAAACAGTGGTTTACATACGATAATAATCGGCAAACAAGGTGGCAGTCCAAGGTATATGGTGCTGCAAAAACAATGACACAGATTAACGCCACGTCAAATAATGCTGTGTGGGCTTAAACTCGGCTTGGCTGTTTATTGTTTCTATTGGAATATGGGGCCATCTGCGAAATCAGCCACTATTTGGCAAGCACTTTATAACGCTGGACACAAACCAACCGTGCTGTTCCAAACCAAAGAGAGGGGCGGAGCTCATAAAAATCCTAAAAGTGGACGGCAGGTCGCGGTACTTCCGCGATGCTTTCTAATGATCCTAAAGCACTTCTACGTGTTTAAGAATGACTTCTCGGTGTGGTTTGACGTTTGGAAATGTCACTTTTGAAAAGAGCACAACCCTCCTATTATTCATATAAGGCCTTTTCATCGAATTTATATGGAAGGTGACCGACAAAGTGACAAGCTTACACCAGAAAATGAGAAAAGGATTGTGGTATGATAAAGGGTGTGTCTATCTCACATGCGTCCGGGCGTTGTTATGGGAAAGGGATCGAAGCACTCTTTGCAGCAATCGTCACTAGATCTTCATGAAGAGGATAGTAGTAAAGCGAACAGTGTTAGGTTAACGTAACGTAATTTTTTTTTTGTTCACGGAAAAATCCGTTACTGGCTTTTACTTTAATTTATTAAATTGAAAATTACAACTTAAAACGTTCTGCTTTACCGCCTAAAGATTAGTTGCCGAAAATTCCTGAACGTAACAAAATGGATGCACAATTTATTTTATTGTGAAAAAATGGTAGTATTTGTATTAGCTAAGCATTTTATGCCTTGAACCGAAAGTGCAGATTGCGTCAAATTTCTTTAAAACTAGAATATTATCGAATAATAAACCAATATGTTGTGCGGTAGGGATATCTACTGTAGGTTAGATTTACGAACTGGTAGGTTCATTATGAGCCTGATAATCAGTTGGATGATGCTTGTATAAAATGCTTACATAAAACGAAGGGTTACGTGCCATATATTGGGCGCCATTATATTGGGCAAATGCATTAGTATCTTTTAAATCAAACTTACGTCAATGTCAGGAATTAAATTATAACAAATTTGAATGAGAGTTATGTTACTCTCGAATACAGCTGCCTTGGGCAACAATTATGTAAACTTATAAGCTTATGCGAACTTATAACTGACTTAGGGACATTGTCAAATATGCATAGAATACTGTTGCATATAAGCATATGAGTCGTTGTGACGTTCGCTGAATGCATGCAGTTTTATACACACTACATGATGTACCGTACATTAAGTTTGCGTAGAAGTTTTCATTGTAGACTTCGAAAACCGCGCTGATCAGGACAATCGATTAAGATGTGTTTGTTAATCATACACACCATGTTAAAATGTTATTTCGGTAGCATCGTTGCATAGCTTTGATCCGAATTGCTTTCTTTTTAACGTTCGCATGCCGGAAAATAAACCGGAAAATTAGTTAACGGCATCTCCTAACCTTCATCTAACATTTTGCAAGTAAGAAACTTATATTCGCTTGGCGCCAATTCAATGTGTTCTAATAAGAATATATATGGCGGAAAGTGTGCGTGTTAGCTGGTACGTCAATTCTATTTTCAGACTTGCCTAACTCAACAGGTCCCATGATGTATTTGTATTCGATTTTAAATCAGCTTCTCCCGTTGGCATGCAGCCTGTAAGTCTAAAGAACCGAAACCGATTGCCGTCCCCTAGATTGTAAATTTTCGAGAAATGGCGTGCACATTTATGATGTAATGAATGTAATCATCATGTAATCATGTAATGCAAACAGATCTGAACATTTGCCTGCTGCCTGCCCACCTCGCTGTCGTTTATTATTACAGCGATCGCGACAGCAATAATTTAGATAGGAAGTTAAAACTTATATTATAATATGTATTCTTAATCGGTAGCGAGAGGTCAGGCTTGAAAATCGAAATCATCAATCCTCCACAACCTCTCTTAGAACAATGAATGTCCTATACCGTAACTCCTAGAATTTACAACAAACATTAACCTAAAGAAAAAAAATTTATTAAGAGAGATCTCCGATGCCAAACAGTTGGAATATTTCCAATCTTAATGTCCTCCTTTGTAATGAGGCCGAGGGTTTTTATCAAAGTAGTTTTCAGTAGTAGCCACACTACACCGGAAGTCTGAGAACCAACAAAGTCTGGGCTGGTTTGGAGATAGCATGACCCCTGTTATGCTAATAGTGCTTTTGCGGTTATTGAGAGGTCCAATGTCAAATGTAGCAGTTCGATTTTAGAGGGTCCACGCACGCCGGATGTGACGGCCGTTTAGAGAGCTTCGTAGTTTCTCTTGTTGTATGTAAATCCACGGAAAGGGAACGAAAGGACTAAATATGAGGTTGTACGATAATCGGGCGCCTGGCTGATCAGACGATAAATGCCTTAGGTAAGCCTCGCCTCGATCAGAAGAAATAGTCAAGTTGTACGTTATATACTACGTCCTAACGTATTACAAATCTGGGATCTCAGGCGCTAATCAGCCTTTGAAAACTGCACCGAGAATGCACCGATGGCCTATTAACTCGTGTCAATGAGCCTCGTATTTTTACGTACAGATTAAAAACTAATTAGTTAAGGTCATGTCATAGTTGATAATGCTCAGAATTAACTGATCTGCAACCGTATTCAAAGTCATGGGAAGTGAGGGGCGTGGGTAGCAGCTACCGGACGGCTACGGCTACGGCATATAAAGAACAGTTTGGATGCTACTTCTTTGCTGATTATGGAGTAAAGTCTGCACGCAATTGGCAGCGCAATCACATACCCTTTCTCTCACCAAATTCTGTATAAATTGCAATTGTATAAATAGAGTAAAGGTGCAATGTTTTGCGGAAGCCATTATTCAAACGGTAGGCTGTCTCGTTTATAAATTGAAATTGTTAGGGTATATATTATAGTTGTCATTATACAATATTAATAAAGAATGTAAACAATAGTCGTCCGAAAGGAAAAATAAATATAATGAGGTATCCTGTAACGCTCTATGAATAGCTGACTTAAAGTTATAAAATTTTCTTAATTTTTTTTTTTTTTTACCAATTTAGAATTCAAAGTAAACTGTTTGACTGTGTGCAACTAGGCTAAGGCAAATTGTTTAAAAGCTGTTTATATTATTGTTTTCCTTTCATCATAACTTGCCTTTAAGCTAAGCAATTATTTTTGGAAAGCTCATGTGCAAGGAAATGTAAAAAACATTGTATTTATTCTCCATTACAGGGGTTGGGAAAATCTATTTTGTAACCTTATGATAAATTATGGTCAAATTTGTTGAAAATGTGCGGCCAATTCCTAAGGCTGTTTATCTTGTGCTCTGCACTGTCTCTTTATTTCTTTTCTGGTTCGATATAATTTTAAAATTTTTTTTCTCTTAAAGGCGCTCCAATGCTTTACAGCAGGAAATTAAAACAGAAAAAATAAGAAAAATAAAAATAGAAGAATTTTTTGGCCTGAACCGAATATCTTGATACTTTCTAAATCGATTTTTTCCTTCTTACAAAACTCAAAAGTATGTCTCTCCTTTAATCAATATTCTCGCATGATGTCTTCAACTGCGTATGTAACAGTTCTGGTACATAAGAGTATAATGCCAGCACATCTTATTATGGGTGAATGGGATAGGATATTAAAGTAACGTTATGCTACCAAAAAGAAAAATCTAGATTTTTAAATTTAAACGTTGAATCCATAGAGCGATTCAGTCAATTTTCGAACTAAAAGAAACGCAACTCAACTGTTGTGAGTTTAGATTTAAGGACATAATCGTGATACCAGCACACAAACAGAAGAAACGATTTTTTTGCTTACCCTGATTGGGGACCTTCTCAGACTATTTTACATGGGTGTTCCATGTTTGTTGGCTTTTAAATCCTTTGCTTGATTTATGTTAATTCCGAAACGTCGTTCTCGAATTTCGAAAACTTCGCATTTCGTATGAAACTTTAAACGTTCACAAGTCTACTTCGAAGGAGGCGAAGAGTAAAATCGATCATATGTGTACGCGTCATATATTTACTAACTGAGTATTTTATATCTCTTTTTTTTCAATAACACTGCGCATTGCAATGACAAGGAAAACAAAGTCGCTTTATATACGAGAAAAGCGAATTCGCTACATTAGCATACACAGCGAGTGTACATAGTTGCCCTAGATGGCAGAAGACTTAATATATTCTTCATTTTTTGCTTACGTTAAAATTTTAAATATCAATATGCTTGGGCTTCAGTTTGCGAACGAGAATAAAATGAATTTTTCCTTTTATGCGGTTTGCCAAATAACTTTAGGCTATACTTGAGAAATACGCAATTATTTCGAGATGATTTATTATAAAAATAATTTTCATTCTTTGTTATCACTTACCAATTTCAGCCAAATATTCGTTATAAGCAATTGATTTTTTTCATCCTGAAAATAAAAAAAAAATAAAGCGAAACTGTGAGACCACAATCTTTAAAAATTGATTATTGCAAGTACACGCAGATTTTCACTGAGATATGTAGTATGCGTTAGTATTCGAAATTCGAAAAATTATATATATATATATACTTGTTTAATAAAGTTTACAGAGTATTATAATTCTCTACTTATTCACTATTCACTTTTCACTTTTCGTCTCGATATGTTCGCATTTCAGTTTCCCTGTCCATATGAAGCGGACGATTCGAGTAAATTGATAAAACGTCATATATCAAAATGTTTTTATGGCTAAAACTTTACGCCCAGTGCCATAGAATTCCATCTTCCCGAATTTTATGGATGGCTTTCTTCAAACACGCGACACAATGACTCTTAAGGATTTTTAATTTGCCGGTAGGTTTATTCGTTTGCTTATTGAAGGAAAGTTTTTTCTTAAAAAATACAACGGGTAGATAGATGTTTCTCTCTCCACCAGGCTCACCGGTTATAGGGCCTCATTTACGTCTGCTCGAATATCTTTTACGTTACGTTACGTCTATAGCCTATGGCTTCTAAATTTTAAATTTCTTTTGCCCGCCTCGATCGTGGATATCGTGGGTCGTTGCTTCCTGACTTTCCTTCGACCGAGTCCCAAGCGGCATCCCTTCAATTTTCATAATTTCTTTAGCGGATTTTTTTCGAAGTAATTAAAGTGATTAAAAAATCAGACCAAACATCGCTGTGCGCAGTACTTCAAAACGTACTCCACTAGAGGTCTATATGTTATGTTATTGTACGTTTTCATATTCTAGTGGCAGTTTCTGCTTATAATAACGGCTTATTAAATAGTTATCAAACAGCTATTAAATAGAGTGCAATCAGTGGCATATATTATTTTTCACAAGTACGTTAACCATTGGTGGAAGCGTGCATTTTATTATCTCCCAAAACACACGCATTTAAACTGCATAGCTGATTAAATATTCCCTTTTCGAGCTAAAAATATAGCATCGAGCACATCGCATACACGTTTAACTTCATTGGTTTCCGGTGTGGAAAAAGTTGTGCGTTGTCTCGTGCACAAATGCGCACTTATTCACTTTTCATATTTCAAAGGTCGTTTATTATTTAAGCTATGATAGGTACACAACACTACGCGGTGAAAATTGTTCTCAATAATGGTTTGCAAAAAAAAAAAAAAAGAAGGAAAATTTAATTTGACAACGACCACTAAAAATTTTATTGACCCTATTATTTTGATGAGCTTCGGAGATTCAATAAACTATTTATGTCCTCTTGAAGCGCGGAAGTATGTTCGTCTATTTGATGAAAGCACCGTAACACACATAAAGCTTTGAGTGAAGACGCGGAGAGAGGCAACTACAAACGATTACTTTGGAGTGCACGACGACTTTGGTGGTCATTGGCAGGCCATCGATATGTTTACACAAGAAAAATATTAAATTCATAAAAGAGAGATTATATTCAATATAAATCGATATATAAGCTTTCTTCTTCTTTTTTTCTATTCACACATACATTAGATTCGTATGTATAAGGCAAAGAAGAATGTTTATAGATATGCATAAAAAAGGAGCGGACAGCGGACACCTAATATAGTTACTCACTCCCGCTGATAATAGGCCACCACAAATTGTACACTATTTTCATCCAAAGGCATGTCTCTGATGAAAGCCCGTATGTGCCCAGTCCGGATGCCCATCAAAATTTAGCAAACTTAATTCTAATCCTAAAAATTTTATTATTTTTCAGTTTTCGTCATAAAAACTAGAAATTATACTTGCTCTCCATATAAGGCTTGACTTTTTCGTGATAATCTTCACATATGGTGGGGTTTACAAAATATCTACCAAAACACCTAACAACAACACATTACCCAATTAATTAATTAATTTTTTTTGCTAATGTCATCGTAAATTTTCATCATAAAATACTAGAAATTAAATCTTTTTCTGGAAGGCTGATTATTCATACGAAATCTAATATGGAGCGAGGTCTAAGCAATGAACCTATGTGCCTCAGATTGAGTTCACTTAATTTTTATGTCAAGTTATTACTGCGAAAAACAATGTCATCCTAAACAGGATTAACAAACAGCCTTTTCTGGCATATAAGAGGCAACTTCTCCTGAGAATCCCTATATAAAAATACCTACGTGGTCCAAATTCGATAAGTTTGATTTCCTCGTCAGTTTACCACTAAAGAACAATTTTCAGCATATTAAAAGTTAGAGTTTTTTTCACACCGCCAGTTATGTCGAAATATTTTGAAAAATGAAAGTTTTTGCAATGTAACGATTTTTCAAAACAAGCCGTTGCACAGAGAGTTGTCGGAGTTGTCGGGGCTCGCCGTTGGGTCAAAATACATGAGCATAATAAATTTCATCAAAATATTGCAAAAATTGTGATCTTTAGCTTGGACACAAGAATACATCAGCGGGAAAAATGGCGGATCTATCGTAAGCATTTCTGGGTGTTACGTATGTCCGCAAAGAGTTAATATACCTTGTACCACAAGTGGTTAGGACATAAATATTTGTGCGGTACAAGAGAATATTAAGTGTGTGCACATGTGTGCAGTACATAGAATGAGTTGAGATAGACCCGCTTTATATTACATCCATTTAAGCCCGTTTGTCCGTCTGTCTGTCTATGTTCAATCTGCAGCCGAAATTTTTGAGATATTTCGATCAAATGTAGCAGACTGACTTCTTTTTGACCCAAGAATGAACGCTACTGAAAACGGGGCGGATCAGACTACTTTTTCCTCCAGCTTTCCATATGAAACCTTATTTATAATAACTGTATGGTGGTGTAGTGTGTTTAATGTTAAATCTGAAAACTTAACAACTTTTTCCTCACAACCATATTCATCGTACATCACAATCATATATAGAATTGCACAAGCTCTCATATGTTTCGCTTTTTGCAAAGAGTGATGTTCTTCCTCTGGATTTCTTCTTTTTACATAAGCAAAACTGACTTAAGTGATGAAAATTTAATAAATAGGAACTTATTGTCAAGTCAGATTGTTTGGTCAGCTTTTCAGTGGATCATCTAAGGGAATCGAATTATTTTGAATCTTTGAAACAATCTTTCACTTTCTCACTTTGTTTGTTGTAAGATCTTTGTTGCAACTGCGCATAAAGCCTCGTGAGCACTTCAGACCAGCGCTGTGAATATGTATGTATTTCGAAACTGTAGTGTTCACTTTACGTGAAGAGGTTTAAATTGCCGCTTGTTTGAAGTTCTCAAATGTGTAGATTGATTACGTTACAAACAATAAGAACACAGTCTGTGTATAATCAATTTGCGGTTAATTTTTAAACACTTGCTGGCATTTTCGCGGTCCAAACTTGCTACAGAAAATGAATTTGTACAAATATTTAAATATATTATCTACTTGTGGGTGATTTGTTTTTATAAATATTATATTGCCTACCTACGTTTTTAGTGTTATCATTGGTAATGAAATTAAACGCGCTGCCTGCATATAGTTGAAAAAAAGCCGCAAAAACCATTTACAAACAATGTTTAAATGTTTAATTAAACTTAATATACTTTCTGTGAAAACAAATAAAATATTTCCATTTGGAACTTTGACTTTTAACGAAAACAAAGTGAAAAGAGCTGTGGGCAAAATTAAAATCTGTGGTCATTATCTATGCTTTGGCAACCTCTACAAAAGTTTTAAAAATATATATAAAATTAATTTTTCCATTTGGCTTTTCGTGTTCACACAAAAAATTTCCGAATCCCACAAAAAAAAAAAAAAAATGAATACAAAAAAAAAATCAAAGAAAAAAAGATTAAAAGCTCGTCTAGAAAAGTATATCTAAACCTTGATGCGTTTACTGGGCGGGCGTAGAGCGGGAAGTAGAGTAAGCGATTTATTGTAAAACATTCATAAGCCTTCGCTCACATACATACATACATATATGTGCAAGTTTATATAAAGATTTGAACACGATTAAGTTTGCTAACAACATTAAAGTCTGGTGGTGGTGTAGCAATAGGCGCCTACATAAAATGCATGTGCAATTACGCAATGTGCTCCCGCATATGAATGCAGGCCTGTTCGTGTATGTGTAACTAAATATCTGTGTATACATTTCAGCACGTATTGGTTTTTGTGTAAATGGCAGAATTTTCCTTTTTTCCTCTTTTTTCGTTATAATTAATTGCCTTAAATAAATTGGGTTTTGGTAATAGTTGGCTGGCTTGGCTGGTTATTTTGGTTCGCATCAATGTGGTTCCAATAAAACTAGGAATTTAAAAGCTTTCACTGTTAATTGCTTTTGCACATAGCACGATATCATACAATTTAGTTAAAAATAATTAACTTTTTCATATGTTTCTTTATGATTTATTTTACACATAATTTGTTTTACATATAAATCATTTTTTGCCCACTCCCAACGGATGACTGATCGTTAATTGAGCATTTAATAAGGTACATGCAATAATACATTGGCGTGTGACCTCAGCAACGCATTCTGAGGGTAAATTTTAATCATTGCTCACCACAGTCATTAATATGTTACGTACATCAACGTTATCAACGTTAGAGTTTATAGATTCATAGTTTCTATTATACAGTTCCGTTTACGATGCATTCTTCTGTCGGCTTACCGGCTATCATATCCTTGATGCGACTTTTTTAATGTTAGATGTTTTTTTTTAAATAGAACGTCAGCTTGGAGAAGAGTCGAAACGATATTGGCGTTACAACGGTCACGGCCTTCGCCTTTTAAGCAACCAGACTATCTAATGACTCCAACCAAGCACCAAGTACACATCGAACGCTTAACATATTTTTTCTTTTCTAGGTAAAATTGCATTCCATTTAAAGCTTCGGAAAGCCGACAAAAAATTATGCTCTTCAATAAAGTTCTTAAAGCAAACAACGATTTCATGTGTTCTTAAGCACTACGTGGTAATCATTTTGGTTTATTTCTTAAGTGAGTGCAATTTTATACGGAGATAATTGAATCCAGTGTGCCATAAACCGATTACAGAATTCGTCACCTAATTGATAAATTGAGATCATCGTCTGCAAGATATGCATTGATTCTTACTTACTTATTGGCCCTATTGCAGCGGCCAATATTAGTATATGTCGAGCTGCCGTAGTCACATTTTCACTAAAACTGTGTATAATTACACATATGTACCGTTACTTATTCGAATGAAAAAAGTTATTCCTTGAATGAAAAGTATGTGTGAGTAAAAGCAAAGGAAAAGAAAGCGTTTTCATGAGAACACCACGCATTCATTAATTCATATCAAAGTTCCCCGTTAGTTCTTATAAGAGAGATATTAACTGAAAATGGGACTAAAGAAGCGTGATTTAATATTTGTCAATGGTTTTGGATGTCAACTCCCTTAGGGCTTGACCTGTCGCAGCCGTCTTTTTTTATTGCTTTTCAATTTTTATTAATTTTTATTGAGTTTTTCTTCTTATGTTATACCAATGTGTGCACCCACCGCCGAAAGTTGACAGTATATTGATTTTGTCAGAACGTTTGTAACACTCAGAAGTATGTTTCAGAGAACCTATAAACTATTCTTCAAGTTTTCTTCACTATTATTAAACTCCGTTTCGATCCGTCCGTATATCCGTCTGTACCCATGTCCGTTCTTATCATTGTTCCCGCCCATTGAATTCCCATCTATTGAAAATAAATGCAATCGGTCAAAAGGCACCCTTACCGTGCAATACATTCTGCGAACATTTTCGCTTTAAGGAGCAAGAAGAAAAAGATTAAGTTTTATGGAATTATAAATTCACCAAAGGTGAATAGGTGGCATAGGTGGCATAGCGGAATTAAATTTTTCCCCCTTTTTCGAAGATAAAAGTGATGGGCTCAAATAAATCGGGCACAGCTGAATATAATTTTCTTCCTTATATCTGTTCTCTCTTTAGCTAAAAATCTCTACGGATTTCATTTACATTCTGACTTTATGTACGTACATGTTCTTGTATGCAAATGCATAAGAAGCGAAATATTGATAATAAAAAAGGGGGAAAAAATGAAAAAGCCTTGACATTGCCTAAAAGTGTCTTGCGTGCTTACATTTTATTATTTTTTTTCATCGTAGTTCCTTTCAGTTGGCCTTCAGGCGTAACGTACAAAAAACAGTAGTCGTGTCATTTTTATAAGCGCGTACAAACACGAACTAAGGTTTACTCTTAGAGCTTGATTCCCCTGACGCATAAGCTTTAGTAAGAGTAAAAAGTTTTACATGAATCCTTTTTATATAAAAACAATATTTGAAAGGCATCTGTGAATTGTGCATTTGTTCCTCTGGAATTGAAAGTAAATCTGCCTTTTTATGTGTGCGTCTCTGGGTTCGCGTTCTTCTTGCAGTTATAAAAAAAATCTTGCTATTTTAACAACAAATGTGAAGAGAAAATTCTTGAAAAATTTCACATTTTCTTGTTGAGAAATGTTTTCTCAAGATTCTAAAAATTGATAAAAATATTACCACATACAGCATACAGCATACAGCATACAGCATATGGCGTAATTAAATGCAATTGTCGTACGCTTATTACAATCAATTTTCGTTGATTTCATTGTTTTGGAAATTTTTGAATTTCCGTCTACCGTTGGTTTAAAGAATTTAATTATATTGGTCATGGTATTGGTACGCGGAGGGAGGACTATGTAAAAAGGTGCTTCACATCGACATCTTACTGCGAACTGATACACCAAGATCCTTCAGTCACTTTTCGTAAGGCATCGGTGTTCTCAAACATCACGACGATTAGCATCGATCCAGTACCGCGGCAACATGGAATGGAAAAGGTTTTAAAAAATAGCGCACCAGCATTTTCTTTTTACAAAATACCCCATTAAAAAAGACGGGATAGAAAGGTCCAAGAAGGAAAAGTTTTTATTCGCTTCTTCTAGCATATAGGAATGTAACGATTCTAATACAGCATAAATAACTTATTGGATACCTGCGCGATCTACACAATTTGAATGGTCAGTGTCTTCGGACCGATCAAACTTTTCGTTATTTTCTCGGATTTTTTCAAACAACAAACAAAAATTACTGAAAGGTTGTTGTGTTTCGAATTAAATGTTTTCTTGGAATACAATTTTGGTGTGCCTGGAGACTGGTGGACGGGAAACAGTTGTTGCAAAGTCGAATTTAGATGCAACCATGTTTGCTTGCCCCTCCCGTTTTATGACTGAAACAGAGTTCAAGCTTCAAATAGCTTTTTGATAACCCGTCGACATTGTAATGAACACTTGCGCTAAAGAGCAATGAACTAAGCCGACTATAATGTTGAAGTCACAATTTTGAAAAAGGGACAAGTTGAGCGGGTTTTCCTTCTTTTTTTTTATAAATTTGGGCGAGTTTAAGAACTGGTTCTTCTTCTTATCTATCTTATTTTATCCTGTTGTCCGCTGCTGCAAATTCTACTTACATCACGTCGATAATTTGTGCTTTGTTCAGACTACTGTCGCATACGATATTGCTGTAGTTTTGTTTCTTCGCAATTGATCACTGAATTTGCCGTTAAATCAAGAAATAGTAAACGCTTCGACTACTTTTGCAACGCATTGAAATATTCTATTAAAGTTCATTCCAGTCAGTCAGGTGATGTGTGCCGGTGTCACTTTGTTGTCAAAACAATCGCCTTAATAAGGGAATTGATTTCTCGAATATATGATATTTTGGTGCCGATAAGACACAGAAATTCACGGAGCGAGGGGCATATGTTATATATGTAAGTATTTTCGTGAGAATTTTGCCGATGATCCCAGTTCATGGATAAGGCATTGTTCTCACTTCTTTCATCGTCTTCTCTCCGCGTAGATATTCTAACGCCTGCATAGCTAGCTAGAGCGGTCGATTTAGCGAAAACTAATCAATGGCAAGTGGGCTGTAAACGGATGTTGAAAAAAATTGAATAGACAGAGATAAGCGATTTAAAGTTTAAAACTTTTCACTATTATTTATTTGTTGTTGTTTTGCACCTCTTCATTTTTTGCTTGCCTCCATTCATTTCGCTCAATTGTTCATTAAAAAATTTCTTTTTTGTTTCTGTTAATTAACGCCATTTGAACAAAAAAAAAAAAGAATAGGAAAAAAAAGAAAGAACAAAAGTACAACATTAAATTAATTTAGCTTAGCATTCAGTAGTGCTTTTTATTTTTTTCAAACAAGCAAAACATTACGGTAAGTGCGTATCAGCGGCAATCAAAATCTAATTAGTTGAATGGTTTCTTGCTGATGCTCGTTATTTTGAACATTTCCTCTTAATATTTCTCTATACAACGAGCCATTGTACTTTCTCTTTTTCAAGAAGCATGCAATGACTTGTAGATAATTATTTCGGGAGAAATAAAACAACGAAAGCACGCTTTGTACTCCATGTAATGAAAAAAATCTTTGAACGCTTTCAGATTGAATGGCGAATGAAACGTAAAGAAGAATAAAACAGTAGAGGCTCTGCATTTGCGTTACCCGTCATATATAACCTTAGTTTGTTTTTCTTTTTGTAAATCTTTCATTGTAACTATAAAATCTTCTATTTATCGGCAACCAGTGGTTTTTATTCAAAATGTTGGGTGTTGTGCTTAAAAACTTCATGTTTTGAAATCCACAGAGAGAGATACGAAAAGACTGCAGGTGACTGAAAATGAGGCTATATGTATGTGTATTAGGCCGACAAACACCTTCTCCTTCCACTGGACTATCATCGCCTAAAAGACTTAGTACTCGGCAACCAACTGTTTAGAATTTGTATAATCAACTAATCCACTAGGCTGATATCACGTGAGACTAATCGCTATAGCTTGACGTCGCCGTATCTGGCTTTGGGTAAATGTAGTTCCTAAAAACGAGTGAGTTTCTTCGCGTTTCCATATTTTCCATTTTCAATTTTGTATTCTTTAGTTTATACAGATACACGTTTTGACGTCATAATAATGATTTTAACGAATGTCAGAAAGATAGATAAGATAGATAGATAAGGCTTTGAGGAATTCAATCGGTCAGGTAAAGTGCAGGTCGCACGGATATTGGGCTCAATTGCCCAGGTTAATGGTTGAACTGGCTTGCGTCATCGCCTTTGCAACTTTCGGGTATTCCCGGCAGTATCCTACCCATTTTTCACTATCTCTAACACCTCAGCCCCGGTTTCTTTCGAATTAGGTAGGAAAAATGCTGCCTCCACCAAAGGTGTCTCATATATATGTATATATCATCACACTCGGCCCTGGAACAAAGCTCTCGGTCCCAAGATGGACGAAGTTTACTTAGTTATTGTTATTAGTGCTTAAAAGACTGCAAGACTTGAAAATTATATAATAAATTAACGTTCTATACAATTATTATTAGATGGTGAAAATATTGAGGCTCATAATGTGCATACATTTTCAGCAAAGTTCTTTATATATCTCTTATGTCAAATTTCTCTTTTACAGCTTGCGAATGGTGTTAATAAACAAAGAAACCTTTTACGATATGAGCTAAATTGTAATCGTTCCTTTTCGTATAACGAACGCATAACAATTGTAAAATGTTGTTACGCAGTTGCAATGAAACGAAAACTTGTTTTATTTTTACTTAAATTACTTTAGGGCTCATTAATTATCTAGAAAAAGAGAAAATAAAAATGAAAATAAAAATAAAAACACAAAGCGCTCATCTGCCTAAACACAGTTTCGTTTAATTGTTATGTGTCCATAATATAGTACATCAAAGCGTATGAGTAACATAATAACACAAAAGAATGCATCAAATTTATAAAAAAATGTTGTTCTGCATAAATTTGTTAAACGTAAGTAAGCGGAGAATAGGAAAAAACAAAAGCAGATTATTTTTTTGCTTTTTTTTGTTATTGTCTTTTGAAACATGCATTTGGCTACTGTCCCAGTAAAAACAAAAAAACAAAAAAAGCAAAAAAATGAGAAAAATAAAAATTGCAACAAACTTGTTTGGTTGTTTTCTTTATGTTTACCTATTTTTTATTTTGCTAAGCATTAGATGGGTGTACGTGTAAGTGTAAATGTAAGTGTATGTGTTTGTATTGTCGCTCTTATTTAAGTGCCAAAATGTGAAAAGTTGTAATTGCTCAAACAACAATAACATAAAAAACTAGCAAAAAACGTTACCAATGCTACCCATTATGGAATAAAAGAAAAAATGTAAAAACATTTATGTTTTCTCTAAAGAGTTGTGTTTACAAAAATGAATGCAAAGGGTTTTGCTAAAGAAATACTTTTAGTTTTGAATTAAGCAACGAAAGTGCGACAAGAACTGTAGGTCTGTTCAATGACATGATAAACGTTTTTCAAAATTTTACTTTTGCTTCGAACTCTTCCAGAATGCATGGACTTGGTACTCTAGAGCGCTCTTCACTGTATCGAACCGTATCTTTCTTCTCTAGAAGAATTTCTCGTATGTTTTACATTTACGCCATACATAAATATTTAGTATAATTGCAGTGAATTCGTTGCATACTCAGTGATAGGTTTCGTTTTGTTCCCTTTTCATTTTCTCAAAAACCCTTCTGAATGCAAATATTTTAGAAAAAATACATTTACGCGTCCATACATAGGCGTCTAAAAGGTATGGTGAAGTAGGGAACATGGAAACAGACCAAAATCGTTATTATGGCGCATCTTCGACATCTATTATCTTAAGGAAGTTTGTGATCCTTTGCACTTATTGCGTATGTGCCAACCAATCAACCGGCTTTAATGTTCTCCCGGAGCACTTAGAACGCTTTGATAATTTTGATAAACAGACCTAAGACGGTTTAGATCGACATCGGCTATTGACAAAGTATTGAAAAAAGTAGAAATAAAATGAAATCAATGAAATTTTCATTCCGTTCGAAGTCAGGAGCTGCCCAGTCGCTCTTTCCGAACGCATGAGCCCAGAGTTATGTATGTATGCCAAGCTCAGTGTGCGGTTGTCATTTAATATCCAGGTCCCATCGTTTATAAAAAACAAAAAAAGTACAAAGACATGGTTTCGTCCATGATACTTGGAAGACTTTTTGAGTAATCTTGAAGAAATATTTCATTTATTTCCACATCTGAAGCCAAATCCTAAACGAATCTGCGGCATGTAAAAATGTTTGCTGCAATGTTTATTTCATTGCGTGTCTATCTAGGGTGTGCTGGCATTCAGTTCTACGGTAAGAGGGGTTAAGAATTTGACAGAACTAAATAAGCCACATTTGGGCGAGAGTAGTGTTTAGCTATGTGCGAAAGGTGAAAAGGACGACGGTATCTATCAAAGACTTTGATTGACTTTATTACAGTAGAATATTTACCATAGTTGACTATGTCTGACACAACCGTACTCATCCAAGAGCATCTGAACGCTGCGCTCCGCATTGTCCGATGCCGCGGAGCAGAAACTTTACGTAATGATACCATACTTAATAGTTTCGTATTTTTCTTTTTGATACGTGAACTTCTCAAATCTGCTAAATGCTTCAGTGAAGCCTGCGAATTATTCACATCTTTCGTTGATCAGAGAAATAGTATAAGGAATGAAGCAAGAAAATGTTTACGTTATATGCGAGAACTTTTGCGGCGCACTGAACCTGTGAAGAGCTGATCATTACTGCGTCCACTTTTTCGCGTATTCTTAGCATAGATTCTGTTTTCAATGAATAGACGCAATAGGTTATAGAACCGATTATACAATCTGACTATTTACTGCGACAGGCAATGAGGAATTCCTTTGGGAAAAATGCAATGGCTTGTCAAAGTTTTACTAATTCAAATCTAGCTGTCCGGGCCCTTTTCATACCGATCGCGGTTTATACCCAAGTCTTTATAGGCTTGGAGTTTATCGGTGTATTTCATATCATGCAGGTTTTTGGGGTGCTGCCATTCGTCGAAGTTAGAGTAAAAATTGAAAAGATGCCTTAGCTATTTTTAGAGCACAGTACGTAGAGAAACAAGTTTCACTTATAAAACGACCCTCCATTTTCCTAAATGGGGGTTATTGTTTGTTGTTTTGTTTTTTCTTAACACATTGTAAAAAGCAGCAACAAAAAACAAGTTTTAAACTAAGAGCTCTTTTGTCAGATATAAACAATAAAGCAGAGAAGAAAAGTGAGAATAAATATAAAAATAAAATTCACAAGAGGGTTATTTCAAAATCCACTTTGGAATCTCTTAACCACAAAGTACAACTAAGCTAATAAGTAAACCTCAGTTTGAGTGCTTGTATGGTGGCGTTCAGTTTGTGTTTATTATACATTTTTTACAACAACAATTTTAGCTAATTATGTCTTTTTTGTTGCGTTTTTTATTTTATTATTATTTTAATTTGTATTTTGTTTTTGTTTTGGGACGCCCTCCCTTATGGTAATGACAGCATTTACTTTTGAACAGATAGTGGATTCTGTTATTAATTATATATATATATACGAAAAATGAGAAACATCTACGACGACATCAACAGTAACACAAGTGTAAATACAAAAAAGGGATGTTGACGGTGTTGAGGGTGTTGATGCAATTGCCATCATTCCGTTCGTTGTGAAACGGTTACTGTCATCTTTTGACATGTTATGTGTCAAATTAATAATCATCAGATGAAATTGTCTGTTATATCGCGTAAATTTGATATGCATTTACACATGTATGGATGAACGGACGGATATTTTTGCATATATATTAGGCTAAGGGAAAAGCACGAACGCACGAACGCAAGAACGTAAAAGAAACTAAGTCGAGCACAAAAATTAGATGTCCATCTATCTCCCATAACTTTTAGTCGATTGTGTGTGTGGATTTCTATAAGGTGATCGAGGCCACTCTTATCTACTTATTTTAGGTGGCCTTAGTAAATATCCGGGTCAAATCTCGGATCAACGTCCGCACTTTTTTTCGACACCTTCTCACTTCGAAGTCTCAAATACAATGTTGATATTTATGCGCGGATTAGATGTATTTTACAATTTAGTCTGTAGGCTTTCGCAGCGTATAGCCATTGAGTTTGATTAACACGCACGGTTTCGTTTAGATAAAATTACTCTGTAACATTTGCTTTAGGTTAGTTTTAGTATAGTTTGATCTGTTAACTTCTCAAAACGACAACAACAACAATTTTTGAAATTATACAAACTTTCTGTGTAATTAAATTAATCGTTAATTTATGATCGAAGTCCGGAATGTCCTTTGAAGGAGTTCGAAACACACAGCAATGTGTGCGTGTGTCGTAGAAATCATCGTAGCGAGACCTTCAGTGCTACAGTCCTTCTTCAAACAACAGTATTTCAGCATTCAGTTGCTCAAGACAGACAAACTAACTTGGACCTGGGCAACTATTTTTTCTCTTCTATAATCGTTTGCAAGTTATCAAGTTGACTGCAATGTCCTCATTGCAGCCAGTCGTTGCTTGATCGACTCCAGTTTTTGTTTTGTTTTAAAAAAGTGCTTCTCCTTTTATTCCTTTTTAAATAAGGTTTCATTATTATCGCCTACGGAGTACAAGAAGATATCTTCACACGAACAAATCCTTTCGTTTTCCGAATAAGTCGAGAAGTTAAATATTGTCTCCTCCGGTTACTTGATGATAGGGAATAAAATAGTTTGCCATTGCTTACGTTATCAGAAGTAGAATGCGCTGCGATGGCTACTTTCAAGCAATGAGCAATTTTCTGGCACATGATTAATGTTAGCTTGTAATTGGACGTTAAACATCCTTTCATTTCGCATCTACCGATTGCGTTTCCTCATTAAGGACGTCGCCATTCCAGCCGGCATGCAGAAAGATATTTAAGCATGTGGTTTGGAAGAGAGCGTAGCAAAAACCATTGCGGAAGTTGAAAGCGGCACGATCGGAAGGAACGTTGGATCAAACACTCAAACTCGGACTTATCTAAGGCTAACATTTTCATGCTTTTGTTTCAGGGTTACTCTCCACATTTTGCTGGACATGTATAACGTATAATGTACTCGTGACATCTAATCTATGAATCTATGAGTAATGATGATTACAACTGAAGCTTTATATCATACATTTAGATAATACTGAAATCTATGGTGTTGGACCTCTCAAGTAATCATTTTTGGGAAGTCGTGTTGCACTTGTCATATGACTGTTTAGTATTTCAGCTTTTGGTTTTGCGCAGACCTGCAAAAAAGTTTTGTTTCTTGGACCAACAAAAAATAAACAAGCTGTCGTAACATACTTTGGTTCTGCCTTCTTTAAAAGAAATAAAGAACATAAAGAGAATTCAAATACCTATCACTGTACACTTAGTGATTGAAATATTTTTAGCAAGGACGGTAGGTTTTTTTATTCTCGCTTTAATAATTTATTTAAAATGAAAAATTTCTATTCAACTTGACACTGGTTGGGAGGAATGCGATGCGCGCATATTATGCTTTCATATAACATTCAAGTAATGTAATGTGCGAACTATTGACGATTGCTGTGGTTAATTTAGTTCATAAATCTTCCATATAGGGATTCTGTTGTCAACGTACTCTTTCTTAATGTACTCAAGCATTTAAATGTCAGCGAGCTCGTGAGAGTTGACCTCAATCACACAACCTTAGGTATACTTTATGCATGCTTGTATAACAGTTTAGAAATTTCATTAGACGTATTCTTAGAGCGAAGCATACTGTATGTATTTATGTATGCACATACGCACATATATATAAAAAATAAATAATATAAATGAACAAATAAATAACGCAAACATACATATGCATCTGTGTGTATGTTTGAGTGTAAATAAAAGAAATAATGTATTATTCGTTAAAGTGCACGTGCTTTACGAACTGTTAGATTGAAGAGAACATTTTGCCGTCAATCGATAATTATCTTTGGCTATTCTTATTGGACAGTAGTAAAGTAAGTAAATCCAACAGATTATGATTTTGCGAATCATCTCGTAAGGCTACTGTCACGCTAACGGAGTATACAATACAATCCTTCGATGAGTCCACGTCAAACCACTTGAATTCATTATCAATGTAAATTAAATATAATGAAATAAAGTTTTGTCCAATCATATAAGAATATGTTATTGCATTGCATTCGATAGAATCTCGTCTTTGTTTTAAGCCAATTGATTGCTGGCTGTACAGCGTAGACTCTTTACAAGAGCGGATAAGACACAAAAAGATTACGGAAACCCAAATCTAAGAACTAAATACGCTTTAAAGAGGGCAACTATTCTGTGGGTCCGGAAGGTAAATTGGCACAATTTCAGTTAAACTTCGCTTTCGCGAAGCTGATATTGCATCCAGTTGTTCAAATCTTCATAGAATTACCAACGAAAAAAAAGTGTGTGCATGCCGCGAAAACAAAAACTGATAAAAATTTTCTAACACTTCATCATATACTGCAATGATGATGGAAAAGTTTGCCAATTATGAACGGCTGGCCACCTTTGCTTTAATATACGAATTTACTTACACTCCAAGCAAATAATTTTTTGCGTGCGTACATATGGGATGGATATTTGAAAAATGTCTGAGCAAAATGAAACATCTGCAACTGTTTTCATTTATAAGATAAACTACGTGCCTATCGTGTCCGTCAATACAAAGCAGCAGAGAAGCAGTATATGCGATAAGAAATATGTTAAGACATCAGACCGAATATGTTGCAATATTTAGTGTACTTAATTTATAACTAAAATTAGATGCTGGGACGTGAAATTAGATGAAGAAAGAAACCAAACAAAAAAATGTAGAAAATCTTGAGGAAAAAATGTGAAAGAAAAGCACAAATTTACTGAATAGAGATTCAGATGACGTTGGAGACAGGACGCATTTCTTGTAGTGTGTTTTTCGTTGTGGCGACACGTTTTCGTTTTCGTTTTCGTTCTCATTTTCATTTTTATTTATTTATTTATTTCTTGTTACTCCTTAATATTTGTGCAAAAATCCTCTGGCGTTTGTTTGTTAAAAGTCGTTCTATTAAACCATGTAACAATCTTTGTCATATGCTCTTACGTCATAATAGTCTCGATACTTGCACAATTGAACACACTCAAGACTTTCCAAATTCGAATTGTCTTATCCAGTTTGGAATATTGGCCACCAAACCACAACCAATGAAGAAAACATTGCACCCCGAGGCCACTGTAAGTTTTTCAAAAAATCCTTCTTTCGCATAAATTATCCCTTAAATAGTCAAGAATGACATAGGAAGTCGATTGGGGCGTAGCAACATTTTGAACGCTCAAAAAGTTTCATTCTCCCACATAACTGTATGGCAGTGGTCGAGCACTTGAAATTTCCAATACGTTCTACTCAAAACGGGGCTTTTCAACAAAACGTCAACTAGCATAACAAAAACAATTTTGATTTTAGTTTTTACACAAGAATGTAAAATGCATTCATTTTTTTACGCAACTTGAGTGCGTAGTAAACGTTTGTTTGTGTTTGTCTAGAGGTAGGAATTTAGATGAACTCTTTCACTACCAACCGTCACGTATATGTGACACGGTGCTTTCTTACCATATGGATGACAGACGTTTTTGGAAAATGTAGTAAGGCATGTCTGTGTATCGAAGGAGAATCTTAAGTTCGACAAAGAAGAGGAAGAATCGAAGACTTGAAGTGGTTTATGATTATCAATGAAGTACACGATTTTCTTAGCATCAAATGCTGAACACCTGCGAGTTTTGCAAATAGCAATAGAAAATCGGTTGAACTGCATGCTCACAAGCGTGTTTTCAGATTTGTTATACGAAATAAAACGTATTTCTTATTCAAAATCTGTATCTATATAATTTGGTTTTGTCCCATAATCTATTTCTTCTAATTTAGTGTGACACCTGAGCTACAACGTTTGGTTTTACACGTAGTCAAACGAAGCATGTTTGCGTCAAGTAAAAGAACGTCCACTTCTGGTAGCGGGCGGTAAGCGATTTTTTTTTTTAATTCAAATTTGAACAAATTACGCTGCTTATCGCAAAGCTTCCTAAATTAAAGATACCATTATTTAATGTTTTTCAAAAATAATCTTATTTTTAACTCTTAAAAATTCGCACTCAATAATCTCACCAAACACTGTTGTTCTGTTACCTTTCCTTACATCCAAACAAAATTGTGAAAAAACGCCTTTTTAAGGCTGTTACAGCGAGCTCACCTCACCGTTAGTCCCGCATCCATAATCATTTTCTAGATCGATTTAAGCATGCCTGTCCACCTGTCCTTCTCTCTGCCTGAGATCAGTTCCTCTGCTTTCATGCTCAAGACATGCTCAGAGTGCAATTTTCAACGTATTTTGATGAAAAATTCGGTACCAACATCATTGGCTCAACAACCAACGTTACCGGAAATGAGTTACGTAGGCTGACTTTTACCGCGGCTCTCCCTTTAAAGGTGTATTTGATTTGATGCTTCTTGGCAACTATTATTTAAGTATGCCAAGCAAATGTGCAAAACTTTGATCGTCTATGAGAGTTTTTAGAACTTCCTTCTCTTTAAATACATGTTTAAGAGCAATTAGCTTTTGTTTAGAACCATCGTCTAGTATTTACTGCCTTAGGATGAACATTGGTAGAATAGAGTGATGTAATGTGTAAACTTACTGCGACAATTTTAAACCGAATAGATCATCAACAGTTCTCATGCTCATATGAGAAGAGAGTTTAATATTATTTAGCGCTTTGTAATAAACGTGGGTGGGTGAAGAGTGATAAGATCTTCCCGTTTGAAACCTTTCGTATGAGGACTCTTATCGAAAGTATCCTTTTACAGGTAAACAGAGTATAGGTTTTTGTACTTTATGAAGGGCATAAGTAACGAACTATCTTGGCTTTGTAACGATTGTGTAGTAGATTTGCTTCTTTTGGTAGGTAAATTAACAGAATCAGTGACTGCAATGGGATAGCCCACCATGTCACTCACGAACGCATAGCAATAACAGAGATAACTCTTGATGAGAAGCCACCCATGCAATGACGACCTTAAGGTAATTACAAAGTACGTCGGATTTTATTAATAAGACGACTGAATGTCAGCTTTATTAAGTTTGCCTTGACCGAAGAGGCGAAACTTAACACAGAATTTTTATTTCGATGAATATTACGAGCTACTATGTAACTTGTG
Source organism: Glossina morsitans morsitans (assembly GCA_001077435.1). Classification (NCBI taxonomy): domain Eukaryota; kingdom Metazoa; phylum Arthropoda; class Insecta; order Diptera; family Glossinidae; genus Glossina; species Glossina morsitans. The sequence continues at coordinate 53,913 of CCAG010017484.1, read as the reverse complement.
AGTTAGAGTTAGAGCGCGTAATGATGGCTATACTAAGTAATCTGCTCGGTGCGTTCGGTGTTAATCCAAAAAGGATGCAGTGCACATTGTAAAAAAATACAATGAAACTCTTGGAACAAACTCTATTTTATTTCCATGTTGTTATTTCGTTACCCGTGCTACAATTAATCCGAACGAAAGTATACTTAAAGCATAAATAGTGCGTAGCACATACGGTTTTATTGCTACGCAATTCTTGTTGTTAGTTGAGTCAAAAAAATGAATTTTATATTTACTTTGTAAAGCTGAAGGAAATGGAAAGCAGAAAACACGTTTTCAATATTATGTGCATACATATGAACATGTAATCTTGAGTGAAGCGAAAACACAAAGTAATCAAAATCAACTTATCCGTCACACGCGTTCGCACCGAAATGAAAAACGAAAGACGGAGAAATGAAGAGCAAAATGTAATGAAAAATATATATGTTAAAAAAGAGTCTTGTAACATGTAGTAAATTATCAAAGAACAGAATGAAAGAACTGCAGGAAAGAAGAAAGTGAAAAGAAACATTTCCCTCTCCGGCGAAAGTCTTGAGCTACGAAAATGTAAATGTAAATGTAAATGTTTTAAATGTACGTGCACGTATTCAAATTACTTGATATGCATGTGTACACGTTGCATGTGTTATTGTATAACCAATTGTTAATAAGCTTTTACATATGTTTTTTCTCTTTTATTCGCAGGAGAATGTGTTTCGATTCGTTCCATTTTTATACACGATTACCGTAATAAATATGTTTGGCATTTTACATCACTTTTTTGAGGGATTTTGATTTGTCGGCTCACTTTTCTCTCCCCGTCACACATATGTATATAGAGAGCAAGAAAGAAGTTATATTCGGTCCAGGCCGAAACATTTGATGCTATTCATTACCCGGTGTACGATATACTTTATATATATATATATATTTGAGTGCAAACTCATTCATTCGGTGCAAGGGATCACAAATATCGTACACATAGCGTGCACATATTTCAAACCATACTATTGGGGCGCTGAATAAGTTCTCAGATGCCGGATGGAAGTGTGAATAATCGTCTCATTCAAGTTACTGATTGTAATCGTTTATTTTGGCTGGCGGAGATAGGCACCAAGTTTAGCAACAAAAGATTATAATCCTTAACGTGGGTGAATTCCACATACATATCACTTTCATTATTATACCTTACGCCACTTGTAGTATAAGGGAGATCGATCCAATTTTATTATTGATTTAAGCTTGTCTGTTCATATGTCCGTGTTGCTTTACTGTGTTCAACCGACAGCCCAAGGACGAATGCTATCCAAAATGGTTCGGATCGGATCACATCACTTTTTCGAACATTCCCCATATAAAGGCTTTCGATACGCAACTATATTAAACGAAGTGATGGGCCATTGTCCAATGTTATATTATTACTTGCTTTAAGTATTACTTTTACCTCGCCAATGATCCCGTACCATAGGATACACTTTATATGAACGTGTGCTACAGCTTATAAGCTGTTTGCAAAAACATTTAAATTAAAAAATATTGCTTTTTTTGCCGTTGCTTCACTCTTCTGTTAAGGGCGCTTCAGCTTATTTACTTCGAAGTTTAATCTACTGGTTGAGCAGCAAATATGTTTGTCAAGTTTCAGTACTCTGTCCTAATTTTTGCCAACTTATTGATTTCATTGACGCACACGGATGTATAAACATAATGTATTTTTAAATGAACCATTTTTTGTTACCTTACCCGAGGTCCCAACAAACGTAGCAATAAATCGAAGATACTTCTGATGATATATGCAAAAACGCAACTCTTATCATGAAAGATAGCCAAGATTAAAGTCAATTAAAAAAAAAAAAAAAACCAATGAACGGCTCGTAATAAAATTCTAATAGGATTAAAGTGAAAGATTGATCGAAACGGTTGTGGAGAAAATTGCAGGAAAAGCGTTGTATGTATGTATGTATATACATATATATTTATTTAGCTACAAACATCCACGACTATGTATATATATATATATATATATATATATAAGAAATTATTTCGAAAAATCCATAATCGGTTTAGATGATATTTGCAATAACAAGTTTTAATAGAGAAGCGATGAATAAATAGAAACAGTATATTGAATGTACATGAAAAACGGCATAAAGGCATGAAACGAAAATGTAGATCACTACGAGCTGAATGACTATCACATTTCCGAGTGCACTATTCTATTACTACGTTATTTAGCGAATTATTTTCACAATATTTATCATGTGTTCTATGGGGTTTAATGAAAGATTGAAGAGATAGACACTCCATGTGCGTGCAGAAAGGTTGGGTAATTTCGAAGAAAGCGACTTTCGAAAGTTGAAAGCGACACTTATTGACTCTTCTCAGATGAGAATGCTAATTCAATTAAGAAGTACAAGCTTTTTAATGACGAGACTCGAGACGAGAAAGAGTTTTCGTAGGCGATTGTCTGGTAGCTAAAATTGTAAACAAGTGTGAAGCGTAATTGTATTCCTACGAATGGTTTGAAGCTTCAGTTATAGGCGCTTAAAAGAGCCAAATAATAAATCACGTTTCCAAAAATTATATTTCTAGGGAACATAAAGTTAAGAAATACAGGTTGCAAGCCATTTCGCGAGGCTCGGTTTGCTATAACTGATCAAAAAAAATCTTTTAATTGAAAGCAATCTACATAAGAGAATCTCATTTATTGTGGAAAGGTGCCGCCCACCACATATTTTGTCTATAAACATAGGTTAAGAATGACCGAAATGATAGTACGTGAGCTTAAAGTTCAACCAAAGCACTTGCTTTCTCTTTAGCTACGAAACGAGCATCATGACGCCTACAATAATTATTTATTTAAAAAAAGCAAAACTGTTTTTTGACTGTTTGTGAAGAAAATGGGGACGAAAGTCAGGCTTTGTGTTCGCTGAAATTCGAGTCTTAATAAAATTGTTACAGTTTTTTATTCCATTCATAGCGAAATGTGTGTTGCACTCTGGTACAAATTGAGCCCGTTAGACCCCTCGCATAGATATGTATTACAGAATTGTTTACAATGGAAACTACCTTTTATAGACCACACACTTTTTCGACCGCTTTCGATGTAACGTCTTAGTTTGAAAAGTGCTTCGATAAATAATAGGGTGATATAGGGTATTTAATGGCGAACTGCGGTCCACTATAGTATTTTAGCTGTTTTCTTTTCTTGTTTTTTTCTAATTCATAACTGGCGTATGCGCGTACACGTTGTCAACCTATTCACTTATGTCGCGATTTCAATTTGATTTTACAAATAATACCATTATTCGATGAGTCAGTCCATTTTGATATTATTTGTTAAGTATTTCTTTATTCGAATGTGTTCGGCCAGTCTATAAAGGTTTTTCTTTATTGGAAATTCCGTAAGGACGCAAGCAAGTAGTGGATCTCAGCTATTCACGTCACTTCACAGGACACAAACACATTACCTATGTAATGGTGGGGTGTTGGTGTATAAGCTAAATGACATATGTATGAGTGGCATATAAATAGAAGTATATAAAGACTTCTTTAATCTACAATTTATTACAATCCACGCAATTTTACTGCACGCGCAAACGTTTCAAGTATAAGCACGTTGACATATAAGTTATATAAGATAGAATTTTCTAAGTATACTCTAAGTTACTAAATAGAAAACTTTTTGCGAAAATTTATAATCAAAAAGGGAAAAAAGAAAAAATTCCTTACGCCACTTTTTATCTTTTTTCGTAATATTTAGAAATAATCTCGAAAGAAAGTTTTTAATTCTCTTAAAACCCTCGCACAAAAACAACAATTGTTTCGATTCATTAAGTGTGAAAAACACTACGTCTGACTTCTATTTTGTTCTTCCGTTTTTTCTTTGTCGGCTGAGATGTTCATAAAAATGAGAAAATATCTCTCAATATTTAGAGCTTTATAACAATAGACTGTTAGTAAATAATGGCAACAAACCCTCACAAAAATTAGGTAACAAAAAGAAAAAAGCCAAAAAGAAATATATGCACATACATATAAAAGAAGAAGAAATGAAAATGAAAATAAAACTCGTCTTCATTTATAGAAAGAATGAAATTATTTAATGTAGAAACTGATAATGATGATGATGATAGTGTGATGATGACGACAAATTCTACAACAATTAAACGTTCTTTGCAAAATTAGCCTCATATATAACTAAGCACAAAGTAAAGGAAACAATAGCGAAACCTCTCTCCCGCACTCGACATGCACTCAACACCATTATAAAAAAACGTAGCATAAAAGAATACCGTCTCTTAAATGAAAGAATGCTGGCTGGTTAGTTAGTCGGTTAGTTGTATGTTTGTATTCTTTAAACTTTAGAATGAAAAAAAAAACAACACGAAAGAAAATTACAACGGAAATGAAAACCACAAATACTCGAGTACACAAGTGCTAGTTAAACTGAAAGGAAATGTTTAAACGGATGCATTAAGAGCAAAACTTTATTTACCAAGAATTGAGGCAAGCACCCAGGTACACTATAACTAAGTATTCCTTTTTATTTCTCTCCCCCCCCTCTCTCCCTCTCTCTCTCTTTCTCTCTCGCATTAAATACTGGCTAATGAAAACTATAAAAATTTCTTTCTCATGTCGGTCGGCGTATGTTTAAACGTACGTTTGCGTTTGTTAAGCAGTTTAAGTAGATTAATATGGTTTACTACACATATTTACTTAAAATTATAGCTTCGCAAGGTTTACTAATGTCTCTACTAATTAATGTTTACTTACACAATTTGTTGCAAGAAATTTCTAAAGTTTTTTTTTTTTTTTTTTTTTTTTTTTTTTTGTCAATCTTATTGCATTTCTGCATTCGTTATAACATTTATTTGTATATTTATATTTTATATATATAATCGTTATAAATTTAGTTCGATCTTACTGCGACACTCCTTATCGATAACGTTAATCCTTTTGTAAATGGATGTCTTGTGGAAATATATATATATATATATACATATATATTTTTCATTGCAGGCATTTCAACATTTTTTTACAATTTTTTCCAATTTCTGCGGCAGTGGATATGAACACACATGCCACATGCCATAGGCATAGGCATATCCACGAAAGAACCTCTTTTACACATCATAACAATAGATTCACTAGTTAGACCGACACAAAACAATTAATGGAAATTGAATGAATGAATGAGGTAATGTTTGGCCGATAGGATCGGGAGTGCTTTAAATTATTGGACACCCCATCGCAGTTGTGTACAGAAAACTGTATCTGAATGAGAGTTATTCGCACTGTGAAGACACTGCGTTGCCTTGCCTTGGAAACGAGTTCTCAGTTTTACTTTACTTTAAATTTGCTAAAGTCTATATATATGTAAAGTGTATATAAAAATATATATACGTATTTCATATTCAAAAACGTGCGACACCCAAATGTCGTGCCGCATAACGTAAACAACTTGCAGTAAATGCGTTAACACTTTATGATGGCGGGTCATCCACTACCACCACACTACGGTCCTAAGTACGATGTGCTCTAGCCAAGCGTCAAAGTTTTGCCATTCTCTGTTCCTATTTATATTTATTGTTACAACCTGACAGCAGACACTTCAAAACAAAATCAAAATTATTTTGTTGTTGTAACCTACAATTTACCGTTATATGACAACGTGTGATAACGGATCTTGCTTAAATCAAGCAGGCATTTGTCCTATCATCGAAGTGAAATCGTAAAACATGACGTGGAAAAGTTTCCCAAAAAATTTCTTGAGAGAAAATGTTGTTGCTATGAGGATTTTGATTTAGTATCGTGTAGAAGTGTGCGATCGCATTTTCAAAGTGACAAAATAATTTCAGTGACTTTAGTAGCGATATTCTGCGAATTTAAAATAAAATAAAAGTGAAAAAAGTATTTTTCAATTCAATGAAAATTTTCTGGAAATGAAATTTTTGTTAAAATTTTCTCTCATTTATTTTACGAAATATTGTTTTTTTTTTTGCTCTTTCAGAGGTTATGGATTATGGAGAGGTTACGTGGTATGAGACAGTGCTAAGAATTTAATTGGTATTATTTGGAAAACTTTAATGCAACACAAACATAAATTGCATTAAATTGAATTTATCTCTTACAGGCCATAAAATCTCATGATATTTGGATGTGAGATAAGAAAAACTTGCGAAAATTATTATGTAAAAAAAGTTAGAAGCAAAGGAAACGAAAATTTCCGGCTTCTTGATGAAAACTTTGAAGCGCTCTATGTCCTTTCGGTAAGTAAATGAAATACATTTTAATACTTAATTTTTTTAATTTTTTTTGATTTTATTTTCTTTACAGGCTTGGCTCTTTTGGATGTGCGAAAACATGCTTTTGAGGTTCCCCCTTGAATTTTCCTTATTACTTGTTATTCGTCTTCTTTTTGTATTCAATTAAAATTTTATTTTTTATTAAAAAATTTTTAATATCTTCCTAAACATTAGAAGAACTTTTAAGAATTTTAGTTATATTCGTTTAAGCAAACACAAATTACAAACATAAATCACATGATAAGTGACACTTTTGATGTCTTCAAAAAGAAAATTTTTTCCTCAAAAAACTTAGTTTCCTACTTGTGTCGGCCAAGCACTTGCGTGCTTCATTTTGAATAGCAGGCAACGGCAAGGAGAAAAAACGCAAGGGAAGAAGTATAAGAAAATGCATTTTCTTGTCATTGTTTAACATGGTCATCACTACAATGTAGCATCACCATCATCACCATCATCACCATCAACACCATCATCATCGTCATCATCATCATCATTACCACGACAAATATCGTTAGCGTCACCAGCATTGCTATTCTATGGCTTTTAATACTACTACTACTACTACTACTGCTACTACTACTACTACTACTACTACTACTACTACTGCTACTACTACTACTACTACTACTACTACTACTACATCTACTACTACATCTACTGCTACTAGCACTGCTCTTGTAGCTGTTGCTACTGCTATTACTACTGCTTTGCCAGCTGCCATCATAGTAAGTGACTGTAAATATTCACTTGTGTAATTAAAAATAAAATTTTTTTTTTTTTTTTTTTTTTAAGATAATATGTAAGAGAGCAGAGGCAAAACTTTTTAAAGAATTTCTTCTCGTGTTGTTGCGCTGGGTTGTAAGTGCATTTTATGAGCATCAGCCAAAGTGTGGTTAAATTTTATCGTTATTTCTCTCTCGTCTACTTAATTTCTTTGAGAAAGAAGCAAATGAAAATAAAGGTATTTAAGAAAGTAAAAGGAGAAGAATACATTGTATGTTCTTGGACGCTCGTTGCAACTGTTGAAAACTGCTTGATTTCGTTGTATAGCTTTCATTCACGTGAAGTATGTATTTTATTTTCCGAAAGTTTTCACTCTTCTTTTTTTTATATTTTAATATTTTTAGTACTAGTAGCAAAATGATTGCATTTATAATGTTTAGTGGTTCTTGACGCTGCATTTAGTGGCCAGTCAAATGGCTTTTAGTTATACGTGCATGGGAACATTTAAGTGGCTTTTGATTGTTGATATTAAATGAATCTCTACAGAAATATATTCTTTTTGCAGGTGCTGGTTGTTTTGATAAAATAAATATAACGCTACTATAGTATAACTATTTTTTTTCTCTTCTCACTTATTTATTTGCGGCATTTACAACCGAAAAAATAAATGAAAACAATATAGAACCTACAGAGAAATAATTGAGGGGCAAATGCAATTTAACAAATTTCAACGCACTTAATAGCTATACATAAATTTTGCGAATAGAATTGCGTTTTCCTTTATCCCTGTCGTGAAAAGGCTTGCATACATTTTGTATGTAATTTAAAATGATTTTTTTTTTTTTTTTTTTTTTTTTTTGCAAAAAATCAAGAGCATACCAAGTTTTTCATATCATTTGCGGCAGTCGGGAATACGTTAGGGAATTTCCACGACGTCAATTGCCTACAAATATGTAATCAAAACTGAATTGAATTCAAAGACAAGGAAAGAATCTTAGAGCCTTAGCCTCTTACACAAGACCATCTGTTTACAGTTTCTTCGCTTCAGTCTTTCAATGATATCGTCACCTTGGAGAGTTTTTTTTAAAATGATTTGTTGTTTTATTGTCTTGAACGATCTCTTAAATATTCAAGAGCGATATCTAAAAAATCTTATGAGAAGCCGGTGTCATCAGCTCTTAAAACTTTTCCTCTGCGCATGTTTTTTCCGAACTGCACGTAACCCCCTCTAAAATACTTCAGTTCGCAACAGATTGTGCTTTAATTTAAGCAAAAAAACTGACAACAACTTTCCCCAGTCTTGCAGCCGATATTTGATGAGTGCTTTCAGAAAAATAACAAAAAAAAAACACTTGCATTATATAAAAAGTTTGTGCGAATGTATACAAAACCCAAAAGTACTTGAGATCGAGCTACTTTTTATTATACCGTTCGATTTAAAATAACTTTCTGAATTGATCTAGTCTTGTCTGTTCCCCTGTCCATCTGCCGTCTGATGTCTGCCCATGTATTTTCGTTTCCTATCTCCAAGTCTCAATTTTCCAGGTATTCTGGTGAGATTTGGTGAGATTTGGTGCACCGACATGTCTTTGCCGAAGAACGAACGCTACGCAGATTGCTTGCATTAGGCGAAGTGTCGTAACGTTTCTATTGTGAAGTTGCAGTCGAAATTTGAAATCAAGTGGATAGCAACTGAAATACGTATAAACTACAGCCAAGTTCCTGCTAAAAAGGAAAAGCAAAAACTGTGCAAACATGCATAAAAAACAAAAATACTCGAATGCATTGATTGGTCTTGCGTCACTAAATCCGAAAGAACTGTGTAACGCTACCCTGTTATTAATATTAGGCCTTTGTACCTGTTAAACTTCTGCCCTTTTGAGGCAAGTGTTTCTGGGTGAGTGCTTGCACCAACACTTGAAACGACTTGTAAGAGGGAAAAGCGATATCTGCTGAATAGAAGGGGGCTTAAAATTTCCATATAATTACTTAATATTTACTCCTAAAGTGTCGTCACTTCTATTTTTTTTGATTTTTCTTTCGCGTCTTTTTTCTTCGATTTCGTATAACAAGCACTTGGTCCACGTTCAACCTCGCTCCCTCGCTGAGTTTTGAAGCTTATATGTTTAATTGCATGAAATTTATTGATGACCGATTGGAAACAATTTGATAACATCCCGTTCTCGTTGTCCTTAACAACAATCAATCAACATTACCACAGTTCGATAAAAAAGTGCTCCTAATTGTAGGATATTTAAGTAAAAGCGGGTGTGAGCGGGTTCGTGCGCCAGTTTTGATTGTCAGTGAACGTGCGAAGGATGTGTTTAAATTTTTCTATTCAGATCATAAGGCGGAGCATTAAAAACGAAAGCCTATTTCGTAAAAGCGCGCTACCCTTACGAAGAGATGAACAGTGCGCAGACTAATGAAGAAGTTTTCTGAAATGGATAATAAAAGTCAAGCCAGAGCAACGTGTACCCCGTCGTCGCGTAAGTTGAACGAAATGATCGCATCAAATTGCCAAATACATAATAATAATGACGGACCCGATATTGGTTTGCTACGTATTATATTCCAATCTCAAAAGCAGTTTATAGTAAGTGATGAAAAGTAAACGAACTCTTCGAATAGCGTGCAAAGAATTAAATTATAATTGAACTAGCAAGAGCTCCTTAGATCATGGCATCCAAGAAAATTAAGTTGCGTGGCGTAGTGAGATTTAAGAGCAACTGCAAGTGCTTTAGGCATTTAGACGAAAACGCCTAATAAATGCTGAGAAAGAAATGAAAAAACTCTGCGCCGGGTTTCGAGGCGTGCGTTTACGATATTGTGGGAATGATGTAAAAAGTGAAAAGAGATATTCTGTTAATTGGGCCGTCATCGTCCCTTCTCCATTTTGCATATTTTAGCTCACTTCGATATTCTACATTAACTTAAGTTGCTCTTTGCCCGTTTTTGGCAATTCACATAAAGTCGCATAAATTCGCAGAGCAAGCAAACGCTCGGTAGGGCCAGACCCTTTCTTGTTCAATCACATTCACTCCCCAATGAAAAATGAGCGAGTTTAATACGCGCCCGCGCGAATATATACACGCAAAAGTCAGATAAATTATTGCAACTTTTTGCAGTGTTCTTGCATATAGAGTACTCTTGGTTACCACGGAGTGAAAATGTTGAAAAGTTCATAAAACATTTTCAAGTGCTTAAATATAATGAAATTCTTTAATAAAATACAGAAAAACTTATAGATTTCTATTTTTCTCACAAAACTTTGCGACTACATACATACATATATATATATATATAACTTGATGGGCAATTCGTTTAATTTGAAAGCGATTCCTCTTAATTCCTTGGAAGCATTTCTTAAAGTCTTCTCAACGCTTTCAAGATATTTTCGCAATTTCAACACACAATTGCTTTGTTTATGGACTTTGGACAATGAAGGAAATTTCTGGGAATATGTAACTTTAACTTCTTCTTCGCTGTTTACGTACTCAAGTGCTTAATTAGAACACTTTATCTCTCCACTTATTTTCTTAATGGCTACTAAACACTTTATTACACTATTATTTTGCTGACTTTCTCTTGTTCACTTATCGCTTTAATTATCGTTCGGGGTCGATAGAAAGAAATATCAACTTAAGTGACAATTAGATAATTACGATTTCTGCCTTCGTATATATACTTGAACATGTGGGGACTTTTAATGGTCATCCACTGTGTAAAAGAAGCAAGCTCATCATGTTTTTCGTATTTTATTGTTTTTCATTTATTTTAAAACCTTCTCCGAATACATAATAGTAGCTAATGTACTTTCATTTTTTTTTTCTTAATTTACTTTATACCTTACGGCAAAAAATGTGTCAAAGCATATTAAACATGTATGAAAAGTAATTGATTACAGAGTTTAAAGCAAAATTTCTATAATATGCAAATAAATTAAGCACTTACCACATCTATAATTTGCATTAGGGTTAAACCGAAACTTAATTGCAGTGGATCGGATTCATTAACAACGGGTCGTTCTAAACTATTGTAATTATCTAAAAGTGCATGAAGTAAACGTTTCTCATGAGGACCCGCTGTAGTAACTGCAATAAGAGAGAGAGAGAGAAAGAGAGAGAAAGAGAGAGAGAGAGAGAGAGAGAGGAGAAAAATATATGTTAAAATAATGTATTATGTAATGTATTATTATTATTACTATTACTATTATTATTATTATTGTTATTATTATTATTATTGTGTTTTTAAATGCATTTTAAATTTTGAAATGAAAATAAAAAAATCAAAGTTAAACCTTCAATATATTTCTATATTATTTTTATACAGATGAACGTGTATGCGAGCAATGCCTTTCCAATTATCAGTTAAATCATTTACATATTTATGTGAAATTTTTAATTACATCCATTTCTGAACGACAGACAGACGTATATTAATTTTCTTATTCCTGCATTTCCTGCATTCAGGAATACTTTTGAGAAACTTTACGTAATATTTACATAGAGAATTATTTATCGGGAGAGTGGTAGTAATACTTTGCCTGAGCAAGCGCTAATATTTCAATAAGAATTCAATTTTTGTGTCGTGAGCCCTTTGTGCTACAAAGCTATGTTAAGTTTGCGCGAATGTATGCAACACTCAGGAGAACTTGATGTGAATCGATATTTTTTTATATAGATCTAACCTTGTCTGTCCGTCTGTTCGCTCATCTCTCTTGTTTTCCTGTATTCCTGTATCCTATGGCCCGTAATTTTTTAGAATTTTACTAAGGTTCGGTGCGCTTCGACACGCTTCGATGCAAGGACGCAGGCTACTGAAAATGGTTCAATACAACATAAAGCAGGTATCGGCGCATGCTGCCGTGAATTATTTTATAAAGAAAAATGAGGGAAGGGATTTCTTAATTTACATATTACCTTCACTTTAGGCGATAGTTATGCAAGGTGTCGCTTTAACGCTTATGTTATTTGCCTTTCATTTTATTTATTTAATTTTCTCTTTTTAATTCTATCGAACACATATAATAACATATTTATTATATCGCATTCGAAGCTCGTATTAGACTTTGTGAAACAGTTAATGTTCACGCAATTACTTACATATAATCTCCATTATTTGTTTTTCATTTTTAACGTCATTATTATTTTTGTTACGATTATCATTATCATTATCATTGTCACTATTAAAGTTACGAGCATTATCGAGGTGTTAACGACAACATTTTATGAAGCAGTCATTTGTCAATAATGAAAATGCATTTGTAATCAAGGAAAGAGAAGAAGAAGAAAAAAAGAAGAAAAACAGGAACAACACGAAACATAATCATCATAAAAAGTGAAAAAGTACCGCTTCCACCAAGTGTAAGTAATTAGTGATAAAGATTTCAATTATAAAAATAATTTTTCGAATTACAATCAATTACAAGCAAGTTAGAAGCATAGTTAGTTACTTGCAGTCCATTAAAATATTGAAATATGATTGATTTTAATTCGGAGATATATTACTGAAATGCGTCCAACATCCAACAGGCCAAGCATTTTCCTTGGAAATTCGTATAAATAAATTCGTGTAAGGAGGAACTGTGTTTCCGAAATGCATTCCGTGTTGAAGATGCATTCGAAAAGAAAGAATTATGCTTAATTTCAAATCCAGTGTGGAATCACAAGTTTTTGCACAACGGATCACCGTCCAAATTGTTCTTAAAAGAATTGCGTAACAAAAGTATTGATTGATGTATAGCGATGTATGTCTAATTTTTTAAATAGAACCTTATTAATGATACTTAAATGCTTATCAGATCTTCTAAGCTGATGTGTTCTTAGTTGATGTGTTTATTTTCAATTTTTCTGCTTTCCAAAGCTCTTTTATGATTGATTGATAAGGTTGCGTTGAAAGGACTGGCTTAAGTACGTAAATAAAGAAAGAAATAAAAGAACACAGCAGAGCCGAAAAACAAAACAAAGCATATGATAAGCAATTTGAACAAATTGATACAAAATATTTATTGGGGCAAAAAAAAAAAAAAAAGAAAAAAGAATTTCTTATAACAGGATGTATGGTTTTCAGGTTTCTTTTATTATAATTAAATTTAAGAAAAGGAAAAGAAAATTCTGTTTACTATATATCGTGAGCCGTATCTTTCAACTGCACAATATTTCCACAATATTCGAATCTATTTATGAAAAAATAGAAGAAGAAGAAGAAGAAGAAGAAGAATTTGCATGAGTGTGGTCTTGTGTTTACACTGGGATGTTGCGGTGCAAGCTCCTTCTGGTCTGCTCTTATGTTATTATCTTGTTTTCAATAATTATATTAACTAAGTTGTTAATGAAATGCAATGCACACTGAAGTCTCTCCAACCTGTACTATCACGTAAATAGTAAATATTCAATATTTACCTACAAATTAATCAAATTGTTTATGTCGTATGCAAATACTTGCAGTTATTTGAATGCATACACACGCAATTGCATTTCAATATGCATGGCTCTGAATACATTGATAAATATCGGCATGTACATGCTTCTGTACATGCATAAATAGAATATATATATTTATATATTTATATATTTACATATATATGTGGGGATTGGACGTATGGAAAGCAATAAGTAGTTATTGTCTTTTCTAATTTGTTATCAATTACGATGATACATATCTTCTTTCTATACACGTATGTATATAGTAAAAGGTGGGATGGCTGCTGTACGCATCAGCATATATATGTATTTGTAAAATTGTATGACTTTGTTTGTTTTTGCTCAAGTATTTATACCCGTATGTTTATAACACCATTATACATATGCGTTATTGTTTATGAATTCGCTTTGGACTCTTTTGTACGGGTACCAGTTTCCCTCGTCATACCAGGACATTTTAAATTAATTACATTTTTTACATTTAAATTCATTTTCCAATCCTCTCCGCATATATGCACACGTCGACTGAGATTCGGTCGGTATAAATTACAGCAGTACGTTTTCTAAAATTCTTCACCGAAAACTTGAAAATGCTACATGACTTCAAATTTAAATTTCTACTTGAAGCATATTTTTTGTATAACAAATGGCGGCCAGAGAGGTGGCTAGAGAAAGTGGAGGGAGTAGAAAACAATAAAATTGTGTGAGTGACAGAATTGTGCCTCTATCTCAGCAGCACACACGCGCATATAAATTTTCAAAACTTTAAGTTATAAATTAAGTTTGCCTCATTTTTCAGATATATATATATATTGATCTTTTCACTACACTGTTGGAAAATGGAAAATGGAAATTCCCATTGCTGCTTGACAGTCTTTGGCAAGTTGAAATGTTAAAAGAACCCAGACGAACATTGTGATCTGACCACAGAGGACGCAAACGAAAAGTGAATTCGCCTACGAAGCAAGCAGTGACTGAGACTAGATTTTGAATTCAGAATTTATTCATAAATATTCCTTTTTAGTTTTTATAGATCAAATGGTGCACCGTCTTATGCCTAAGCAATTTAAGTGACCAAAATATGTTAAGAGATTTCGACCCGAAAGGACATGAGTTTCGATCACGACGGTTAAATTCGATGATCCTGCCCTTGCCCTTTCTCTACATAAAATAACAGCTTTCCGTTTAGTATTATTGAGGTGTACAGTGCACAGGCGCTAATTATGGACTATATTTGACACAGAGAGACAGGGAGAAATACCTACGTCAAATGAATTCAGAAAATGATTTCGAATCGATCGGTATAGTGAAAGTTGGGCCCCTGATAGTAATTTGGGATACCATTTGAGCCCCATAGATCTATTGCTTGGACTTCACTCCATATAAGGTGTCTCGTGAATAGTAGCAAAACAGTCACAAAAAATCAACAATAGCTAACTTGGATCACCTAGATCTATTATTTCGGTTCTAACATAGAGAGAAAGTATATTTACTAGCTTTCTGTGACGGAAACTGAAAAACAATACAATTTTTAGTAAGTAAATGGCGTTTGCTGAATTTGGATGACGTTATATGCTGTTTTGGGCATCCTTCAATATGCGAATTCGCATGAAAATAATGATTAATTCCTGATGCATTATAACCGAAACAAGGCGAATTGGTGTAGTACGGTATTTAATGGTCGGCCTTGCCAGACTATAATGTGTGTTTGAAAGATGTTGTAGCTATATTTTTTCATGTAAGCTGGTGCTGTACTAAGCCGCGTTACTGGGCATATCTGGGCACACGCCACTCAGCGGGTTAAACCCAATCTTTTCATAATTTTTACTTTCGAGCGTAAGCTGAACAAAGAAACTGCTTGTAGTACTGAAATTCAAATTAAAGTTCGTGTGAGGTATGCTGAGATAAACATTACAAATGATTTCCGACAAGCCCTGTACGTGCACGTGAACAACAAGACAGATTGTCAGCATTGGCAAAATGAAGAAGCTGGTGTTTGAAAAACATTGTGTGAGTCCCATAAACAAGCACGATGGAAACATTTTTAAATCCGTTAATAGCATTTTCATGCACATTCTGTGGCATTGTTGGTGTCGTAAGAACTCAATTTTATGAAGCATTAAATGAAAGATTCTGATCGAACGTGGAGCCAACATCGAGCAATCGCACCGCACTTATCCTATGTAGCTTCGCTTGATACTTGGGAAACGTATTTTTGAATTAATCGGATATTAAGAAAAAGAAATCCGGTGGAAGAGCTCAAGAGCATATTTGTAGTGGTCAGTGAGAAATGTCTGCAAATCAAACGATTGCATAATTGTAAACCAAACGACGGACCCTACAATGCGGTCGACATGGACTCAGTGTCAGTGTCGTTTGTTAAATATGAATATGAAAGTTTGCTTAAAATAAGAGACGTGAGGGCACTCCTTTTTCATTTTTCTTGCTCGAAAATGTAAGCAAAGTCCAAGAATTCGAAATCTATTCTCCAGCTTGATTTTTGTTACTGTGCACAAGTTCTTATAAAACATTACTTAGTGAGTTCATAGGACGACACATACAAATGTAGGACTGTATAGGGCTGTTGACGACTTCATATGACTTTTACATAATGCCATTCTATAGGCTAGAGTCCATAGATAGGCTAGACACGAAATTTAGATACCACTATTGCCTTATCAAAGCGGAAGTACTGTCGCCAGAATAACTGTAATCTTTATTCATCATGCAATCATGCAATTTCCGCACGATTCGTTTGAAGGCTGGTCCTCTCTAAAAATCATATGAGGCCGTCAGTAGTGGGACTACCACAGACCGGAGAGGATAAGGCTCGGGAGAGCACTTGAGCTGCAAAAAATTTTAATCTTGAAAACTATGAAAATCCCCATACGCCCGTCCGTTGCTAATAAAATCAGCCCAGGAAGAGGAGTTCAGCTTACGCATCTTCCGCATGCGTTGAATTCTTCAGACTTGGCCCCTCACATGCCCCTTGGCACATGTTCTGATAGACATTAGCATATCGAGAAGGCCAGCAGTTCATAGAACTTGCCGATGTTCGAAAATGGCTCGATGAATATTTAGCCTCGAACTCGGTCAGCGCCTACCGCGAAGACATTCGTAAGCTACCCGACAAGTGGCGAAAGACCATAAATAATGATGGTGATGATGGTTACTTCGATTCCTGACAATTAAACTTTCTTAGAAAATTATGTGAATTTAATTTTCGATCTATATATATGTGGAGATAGAGTTCATAGTTCTTCAGATTTATTTGATTTGTTAATAACACATTAAGCTTTAAAATGTTGTAAAGTATTTACTCTAACTTTGCAGTTTAATGCTGATTAATGTTCTTCGCTATAACGTCCATAGTATGGTGTGCAAAACCCCTGGACTTAAGCTTATGTTTGTTAGCATCTTAAGTCTAACAATATTGTAAGAAAAAACAGTTGTTCAATTTGGACCTTGGAAACTGTTTATTTTGAAGCTTGCTGTGTTTTTGATCGATGATCTTTTCCACACTGTTCTAGTTTAAGCGTTTAATACTAATGGTGTTGCTTAAAGCGGCTGAATGTGTGTTGTAGTCAGGAATGAATAAATAAATAAGCGTCTACCATCTATATGTCATCCTAAGAAATTGTTAAGGGATGTGCTACTGTCCTCGATATTGTTATACTGTAGAGTGGTATTGCACTTGTCTTATATTTTTTATTGTGTGTGCATGTATTTTTGTACCCAATCAACTCAGTGAGGACGATCATGTTTCTGCCTGTACGCAGCAACTTGCTTGTCGTTGCATCGCATTCACCATGCTATTGAAAACTTCTAACCGAACATGTTTTCTGCACTGTCCAAACATCTTATCTATTAACCAAGCGGTAGAAACACTTAATGGGTGAGTAGATAAAGTTTCGGCTTAAGCTGGATACCACTGCTTCTTTGTATATTTCTTTTTTTCTTCGCAATCTTACCTATACATGTTTTTTTTGCATTTCTGTTCATTCATTTTTCATAACAAACTAGAAACTGTGGTTATTTCGAAACTCTTTACAGTTTTCCTCTTTTTTAGTTCTTTTTGGGGATTTTCATGCTTACGATTGAAAATTTCCCCTCACAGGCAGATGTAATTATTACTTCTGGGTCGTTAAGGGCTATGTGAGATATATTGCATATGTTAATCTTAAATATTGTGCTGTTAGTTTCTGTTTCCTTTTCTTGCCTTTTTTTCAATATACTCATGTGCGGTTATTATTGGGGGCTGCAAGTATACAAATCTGGTCGACTTGATTGTATAATCCTGGTAGACTATGCAAGGTTCGCACGATTATGGATCGACGTAAATGCTTTGGTTTAATAGAATTCCGATAAAGTGCACGCGAGTGACGTCTGTTCGCCTCTTTCGTTTTATTCGGTAACTTTCAGTCAAGTTTCGAGAAAAGGTTTTAACGTCAGACAAAAGTATCGAGTTAATATGTAATGTTTTATATAAAATTTTCTGAAAAAGAGAGGGGCAGGGATGGGGAGGGAATAGCGTCTAAGATTCGTTTTTGAGTTAGGATAGCTTTCTTAGCAGTGGTTGTTGTAGTGTTACTAATATGTGCATGCTCTACATATATATATAGTTTTTGGTTTCGAAAGCAGGTAACCACAGTTAGTGCATTGTTTTTGAAGTTACCATGCTCGTGCAGAAAAGAAGAGCCTATGACAAAATCATGTATTGCGATACAATATATTTTTTGCTTTGCGGTAAACATATGATGCAATCTAGAAAGTGGGTTAAATATACCGGCAGGCGTAGCGGAGGCCCAAACGGCAGTATCAGTAGCAGTATTAGCAGCAGCAATCATAATTGACACTTAAATGTAGAGAAAATGCAGACAAACATCCCTGTATGCGGTGAAACGTGAAAAGGGTCAAAGACCGTTAACAATTTAAAGCATTATTACTGTCAAGCCGGGAGGAAGAAGGGAAGAAAAACAAAAAAAAAAAAAAGAAAAAACTCTGAAAAACTGTTTTAATGGCATTATTGTCATTTTTACTCTTCTCTAAAATTAAAAGAGCCCGAGTGTTGAAATGTTTGTGCGCTGTATTATCCTATCTTGAAAATATGTAAATTTTCCTTTTTCTTACACATTCACTGGCAGTTAAATTATATGAAAATATAAATGCATGAAAACACAGAGAAAATTTTTCATTTATATTCTTGGCTGAGTTTTTTTTTATTTTCTCCCACAATTTTTATTTAACTTATTTCTTTTTTACTCTGACTGCCGTCAGAGAACAGAAATTATTTGCTAACATATTGCTGTCGTGGCTGGTGGTGATGGTGATGGTGATGGTGATGGTGATGGTGATGTTAACCTTATTCAATCAATCCAATCACTCGTTACGATCAGCATCAGTTGTATAAACACTCGTTTATATAAAATCTTAAGGTAATTGTAAAACTGGTCTCTGTTCGTTAGTGTCGTTGTTGTGAATAAACATTTCTTTCATACATTTTATATTAAATTAAATCAAACAAAAAATTCAAACATTTCCGCGGTCGAACGGAGAAACCTGTTATTATAAGTTCTGACACATTTCACTTAAGTTCACTGAATATAGTGTTGAGCACCGCCAGTTTATATAATAAAAGGGAAATAAAAACAGGTGCTAATAAAACATCAAATATTAACCAAGCGCATAAACACATGCACGCATACGCGTTCACACACACACACACACACACACGTAGAGAGCTCGACTTGCAAACACATCTTCCACACTTTAATTACGAACCCATTAACGTTGGCGGACGGGAATCAAGGAAAAACTGTTTTGGTTTTTCAGTTGCGCTTGTTTTGTTTTGTTTTGTTAATTTATTAATTACTGGCTTTATATTTACTATTTGTGTTACGAAGGCGAAAAAACTTTTATTTTTATTAAATTTTAAAAAATTTCGTAATTACAGAGCAAGAAAGCGAAAATCAATTAGAGACTCAGCTCAGCGCGTCAAAGGTTTTCTCTATATATTTGTGATTAAATTAAATGGCGTTCGCCAATTGAAAAACGCATTTAAAAACATATGAGAAGATTAGATGAGGCCTGGTGTGCCTTTATAGGTATAGGTATGTAAAGATCTTAAATGTTTCTTGTTGATTGCGGGCTCGTCAGTTTGTCGGGCGGAATTATTTTTCACCACGTTTTGTATGAAACTCTAGCTAGATCTATGTGAGAGACTACAACTTGTTTACCAGTGACCTTGTAAAGTGCATCAAATTGAGATTCTTAGTTGATTAGTTATCCTTGCTAGTCAGGTGGCGGCCACAAGTTACATTCGAATATGAACGCCATCCCCCTGTAGTTATGCTCGTTTCCATTAAAATTAATCGAAGACTCATGCTCGGTAGAGAACTAAAATTTGGTGCAAATATTTTTAGAGCTGAGATCTAGAAGGTCGCTTCAAGAAAATTTAAACTGACTAGCCGACCAGCTGCACAATCAAGGAAACCTTTTGCAAGTTTTACGTATGGCCTTGGGTTGATGTTGAGTTGAGTTTCTCGCTCCAATTTTTCTTTCCTAAGTTTTTCCTTTTTTTTTAATATCGCCTATGTACATGTGTATACAAGATTAGAGGTCCGGGTTCGAAGTCGAGGGTGTTACATACTACTTTTAAATTACATATGTAGTCTGAGAACACCATTATTAAAGGATGGTGCAATTATTAATCGTAAAATGCAACTTTTGTTTAATAAATTATTTTTAAGCAAACATGGCTTTTATTTAGTTTTCCTAATTAATTGCGGAATGTGTTGGTATTAAAAATCTACTTTTATTGTTTGTATATTGCTGAGAGTATGTCGTCTATGAGTGTAACATAATCATAGGGCCCGGTAGGGGTGGGGAACACGATAAGGATATTGCCGAAGCCTAGTGGGCCTGTGACCAATCATGAAGTGGTACGCTGTTACCGACTAAACGCTCAATATGGCTACGATTAAGATTTTCAAAAATAAGGCGTTGCACGGAAAGTGATCGAAAACATGATCCGACTCAAAGCATCGTCCGCAGCGTTCGTCCTTGAGCCAACACACATCATTGTCTCAAATTGCACCAGAATAGACAGTGATTCTCAATCGACCGGTATAATAAAAAGGTGGCTCTATCCCCAGTCCTTCTGGCTGTCGCATACATCCGAACAAACTTAATATTCCCCTGGTGTAACTACAAGAACGTGTCCGCAATACATTTCAAAAGTTTTAATGCGTTTTGATCAAAACACGACTTTTCGACAAAACGACCCCTACCCCAAATTCTACAATCTTAAATCTTTTCATGCGGATTTTTTACGATGTCTTTAAAGCAGCATCTTACAGCGAAATTCGTGCGACATTTTTAAACAAGTCCATTTAAGCTTGGGTTAGTTTTTTTTCATTCGCACAATCGCCACTTACGCAGAAATCAATATTTTTCAAATCTCTTATATACCGTGACGGCGATGTGTATGCAGATTAAATGAATTTATTCCTTTCTCAAGTTTCAAATTGCCACCAAACACATTGTGGGCCACAGAGCCGCCTAAATTAAAGACACCTCGTCAGAATGGCGTTTTTTAATCCGTTTCAAATTGATTTTTTTAGTACCTAAAAATATCTCCTTCGAATATTCTATTAGTATCCCTACCATCTTAAAAAAACAAAATGTCAAAAATAGAATTTTTTTCCAAGCCGGTGTTCCAGTGGTGCCCCCCTTTGATAAAGAACGCTAGATGTCAAAGATACGCTTTCGCTCTTTCGTAAGATGGTCCGATGGCTACAATGGTGCACCTTTTTTTGAGAAAAAATTTTAAATGTTGCATGCTTTTCGTATTTATAAAGTCGTACCATAAACTCGTCAAATATGTTTAGTCCTTAGAAAGGAAGACCGGGGCAAGTGGCTGTCTTCAGTGAAAAACTCTTCTATATATAGACTATCAAGCCTTCTAAGTTCGCGTTGAAAAGCGAGGCAGCCAACATACGCCAAGGAAACGTAACATGACACGGCAGTAAATTTGAAGTCTGCAAACATCCATTCAACATTTCCTCGAATTAGCAAATATTTAGGCAAACAATAGTTTTTAATTATGGCCGAGATTATTCTATTCACCGCTATAGCCTTTCACGTCGATTTAGTTAAGGGATCGTAACGCTCTTACGCAAGAATGAATTCCTGTCCAAAGTGTGCCATCAAGAGAACAAAAAATTTCTTGTTTTATACAATTTCTTCTTTCACTGGTTTTAAATAAGTACGAAACCGTAATGTAGCAGCGATTCTTCTTTTTGTTATTATATATAAAAGTCATACCTTCATGTTCTCTTGAATTAATATTAACATTGCTTTTTCGGTTAGCATTTCTATTGTGTTCAAACATTCACATTCATAAGCCATTACATTTATCTACAGTACACGTAGGTAGGTAGGTAGGTAGGTAGATATATGGGCTTGAATGTCTCATCAAAAGTCTTTTATTTATTGTTCTATCCTGTCAGTGATGATGAACTACACTATTGCATATATATATATATATATATATATTATGAGTTTATGTGTAGATTTTAACTTGGCTGAGCCCAGATAAAAGTAGTTAAGATACATAATAGGTTTTTGTGCATTTTGTTACTGTTGTTGTTGTGTTGTTGGCTTTGTAAGTATAGAGTCTTGTTAATACTTTTGTTTTGTCATTTCTGTCAGAGAAGATTTTATTTTTTTATTATGATTATTACTTTTTTTTTTTGCTTACCGCTACCCCTGTTATTGTTGTTGATAATTATTATGGTAGTTGTTGTTGGCGCTGTTTTTTGTTGTGGTAATTTATGTCATATTCATAACTCTTGTAGCGATTTTTTTTTTTTTCTGCTTTTTCTTAACATTTATTTTGTTCACTTTGTTGCTGTTGTTGAATGGAAAAGCAGTAGACCGAAATAAAAAAAAAATAATGAAAATAAAAATAAAAATAAAAAAAACCTATTAAAATTACTCTGGTTTATTTTAATTAATGTAGACGTTTGAAGGATAGTAATAAAAAGATGGTTGCTTTCTGCCAAAATTATAACCAGATGATGATAACCAGAATGAGAAGAATTACGAGGAATTTACTATATGTAACAGCAAATAAGTGGGAAGACTTTTTTAAGGTCTTTAAAAGCTTGCAAGGAGCACAATGGAAAGAAAAGTGCCGTCTAAATATCGGAATGTGTTAGTTTAACATTAAAATTCAAAGTTTATAATATTCTTAATGCATGTCAAGTTGTTGCAGCATCCGGAACGACCTCAAATAGATCAACCTCTTCATTTTTTGAATCAATTCGCATTTGTCTGCTCGTCCAAGCATCTCCGAGCATGTTTGTGCTTAACCTATAGTTCATTTTACAGAATTTGATGCACTGTCGTGACTTGCTTCAAGCGTGAATCTTGTTTGAAATGGATTCTATTCACCACTTTAATGAGCCCTGCGCGTTTTACTTTGCCATCTGAGCAAAAATTGCACAAGAAAAATGCCTGAGTATTAGCATTTTCGCACATTCAATTAATGCGAAACATTGCTGCTACGTTTTATGCCTTCGTATGGCAAAAAGATCTAATTCTTAACAATTTATAGTGAAAGTTAGTCTATAAAATTAATTGCAATTTTCTCACGAAAAGCAAATCTTTATATGGCAACCATTTTTACTTTGTAGTACTTTACGATAAAATAACTCAAAAGATCATAGTCGGGCTAGGCCGACTATTAAATATTTTACACTGCATTGTCTAGCACAATGCTGTTTTTGCCATAGGAGATAAAAATTCTACATTGTTTATACCCTACACAGCTTGTGAGACAGGCTATATTAAGTTAGTGCGGTCGTATGTAACACGCAGATGGGCTGAAGGTAGACTTGCCCTTTATTATACCGATCGATTAAGAACCGTAGTTTGTAGTCTGTCTGTCCATCTGTCCGTTTGATGTCTGCCCATGTCAATTTGTGTTCAAGTTACAGGTCGCGATTTCCGAGATATTTTGATGAAATTTGGTACAATGACGTGCTTTGAATCCGTTCGGATCTGTCCACTTTTCAATCATTCCCCATGTAACGCCCTATTTTGAAAACTCGTTACGAGGCAAACAAATTGAAGTTTTGAAAATTTCTCGACAAAACTCGCTCTGTAACAATTTGGACATTCTAAATTGGCATAAAAAATTTGCTTCGGCTGGGGTAATCTTTTGATCCCTCTCATATAACCATACCTGCGAAAACTGAATCTTTATAGAGTAAAAACGTTCAATTTTTACTATTTCATGGTGAAAATTAGTTCATGATAGTAAATTGACATAGAAATCAACCCTACCGAATTTGGACTACATAGATCCATTTTTTGGATACCCCCACACATAAGGACTCCTCCAATATGTGGGGATTGCATGAATATGATGTGTAACTTTTGGGAGTTCATAGTTAGTAAAATAAGTGAATAATCGCATTAGGCTGTGGGGTGCCTAACGGTCGGGTTTGCTCGATTATTATGTTCTTACTTGTGTTTACATAATTTATGACTGAATGAGTAGATTTGTTTATTTGAAGCTGAAAATATAAATATATATGATTTTATATCGTTGGCGATCCTGCACACAAAGTCATTGTTATATCATGAGCCTACTCTTGCGAGCTTTTGATCGTAATGTCGATATTTTCCTTGTTTTAATTGCTTTTTTTGGGTTTCTGTTTCAATCGAATGAATAATTCTTTTGCACAAGCATGGACTGCTCAAAAACCTTAACTCAGCAAAAGCAATTCATTGGCCCTATTGGTGTGGAAGTATGTGTTTGCTCGCAACGTTCACTTTACAGAATAATGATATACAACACATGTTATGTAAGGCTCACTCAAACAACCCTTGCAAATACCTCCACTTTGGTAAACATTGCACAGAGCGGAGATGTGAGCGGAGAGTGAACTGCATTTATCTTGATTTGCTTAAAATTTTGTCCATAATATCAAAAGTAATGTGAAATTCTTCGTTTTTCCTCGTGCCAGGCTTAACGTGAAGTATTTTGTTCCCATAAGTAGGGAAACAAGTTTATGCTGTCGACCTAAGTAAGTCACATATATATGAAGAATTTTTCCTTGCCTTATTTTATTGGGATGACTTCTTCTTAAGCTATAGTAGTTGTTCCCATATGACCATATACGCAATAGTTTGCACAGTTATGCAATAACATACTTAAAAGCACATAACATATTACGCTGCATTAATATTTACTGAGAAC
This sequence comes from Glossina morsitans morsitans, assembly GCA_001077435.1. Taxonomy (NCBI): domain Eukaryota; kingdom Metazoa; phylum Arthropoda; class Insecta; order Diptera; family Glossinidae; genus Glossina; species Glossina morsitans. The sequence goes on along the minus strand of CCAG010017484.1, from coordinate 29,170 downwards.
AAGAAGAAGAAGCCATACTCGGGCATTGTTGACCATTAAATACCTTACACTGCTGCGCCTACTAGAGTCAAAAGTTGAGAGCACAATAACACCTACAAAAAACAGGATTTGTAAAAATCAACTTATTTGGGATTTGTTTCCCAAAAAATGTATACGTCCTCATCTACATTCTACTCTTTTTTACACGGTCTTTTCTACGCGATTTTGAAATAACATGACCAATGGGAGTACGTACTAGCACGATCCCAAACAAAAAGAAAAATTCGTTTTAAGTCTAATTACGACTCTGTCTCACACATATTTACGTATACAGCAACGAAAAATGCAATTCAGGGAATGCTGCGATCAGAAGCCAGTCGGTTTATGCCCACATATGTGTTAGTGACTTAGTGTACCGCTACGTGCCCGTTAATAACGAACGAATCTCTTATCTATCTGACATATCTATGGATGATAGCATTAACGATCCAGTTCGTAATAAACGTGCGTGCTTGTTATCAAGTAACGATGAATAGTTGGCAGATTGATTTTTGCTCCTAATTTTAATTTGAATTTTTATCTATTGTACTTACGGACAGAATTTTCACTATACATCAATTTTACTTGGTTTTTGTAATAAAAATGAATGGTTTTGCGCGGTTTTTTTGGGACAATATTTGGAGTGTTTTCATCTTACACGATTTTTCAATGTGTCGCATGTATTGTTTACACGGTTTTTTTTGTGCACGGATTTCTAAGAAACGCATCTACCGCCTAAGCAAAGTGTCCTTTGGGTGTCCTTTATTCGTACCAAAAAAATTAACATTAGATCTTGACGTCATATAAAGGCTTACTAAAAGTTAAACCTAATTACCATATAATGATATATTTTCAGTAAGAACAGTTATAGAGGAGAGTCTCGGTCGCAGTTGTTTAACATATGATAAAGTGCTATCACGTTATTCACCGATTTCCTATCGAGATATACTAAATGAAAAGCATTGTTTCCTTGTCGAACCTTTTTCACAATAGCGCATAGCTGGTAGAAATGCTATGAGATGTGAATGGTGGTTGGGCAGTAATTTGCAGCAGGGCCCGTCTTTACGCCAAAACATGCCGGTGTACCAAAGTTCGTCGGACCGTCTAGAACATTCCGAAATATGATTTCAATGTAAAAATACAAGGACAGACTTCAGGCAGACAGACAAACACGCTTCAGTCAAATCAGAGCATTATTCCGAATCGATTAAAAAATCTTGCAGAATATAAAGAATAGAGCAACATAAGATTTTGCAAAATTCTGGGTATTCGAATGCACCGTTTTCGTTGTCAATTCTTTCAACTGCTAGTGTAATGTTCTTCATCACGACTGGTTGGCTTCTGAGACTCTTTCATAAGGTAGGTTACAAAATTTATTCAAGCACTTTCTTTAATGAATGTCGAAGCATTAGCAAATTATAACATGTTCCTAAGGCTTTTCTCATAATATTGTGTACGAATATTTGTTGAAAGTGAGTTGAGTTAACGAATCGAAGTCGATTCGTCATGTTTTAAGCGAAGAAGCGTACCATTAAGTATACCATCAAGTTAATAGGGAAAATCATAGGCATTGCGCAACATTAACTTGATAAACAATTGTATGGAAAGCTTTTGTTGATTATGGAGATGGTATTAAATTCTAAGTAAAATAATAATACGGCTTCCCTTAATGCCTCAATGAATTTTAGATGAATAGCTTTTATAAATCGTAATTTATTAGCGCTTTCAAATGTTCACTTCCAAGCATTTTCTGCTTTGTAGAACTGTTGTGCATTTGTGCAATTGTGGGTGCATTCCACATTCCATTTTCAAGCTTAATTCGCTTAATTAAATTTTAAAAATTATATATATGCATAAAATTATATGTTTATATGTATATATCGATGTTTGACATGATTAGAGGTGTGGCCGCCAATCTCAGTTGTATTATGCACAGCGCATAAGTTACACAAAACGACGACTGCCTTTCTCTTTCAAATTCGTTGTGTTGCCTGAAAGCCGAATTACTACAAAACGGTACATTTGTTAATTGTAATTGTAATTGTTTTTTTTTTCTTTTTATAAATTATTTTGAGACACTTTTCCCTAATTTTTGACATTTTGAAATTATATCGTCTTCTCTGATAGAAAAGACCGAAGGGAAATTGTCCAGTTGGTTAGTGGTTAGCACCACATTCGGAACTCAGCCGCAAGACCTAGGTCCACTTGTGTGTTTCTTTGTGTATTTCTACAAATATTTTTTACTGGACAAATGCGGGGTTTCTTGAGAAGTCGTTCCTAGGAAGGTACTACCAAGACAGAGAGAGAGAGATAGGGAGTGGCTGAAGCCTGCGATCGGCAATTGAATATCCATTACATTGAATGTCCACCAAACACATCGTAATTCAACCATGACCTACCCCACTGAGGATGGAATCTGGGTACTTGAACTCCTCAACTACTTTGCTATTCAAATTTTTTCCAAGAAGCTAAAAGTTATGTGGAAAAGTCAGTTCAGGGGACAAATACTGCATTAGAGATCTTGCAAGTTAGGTGCTTTTAATCAAAGATTCTCGATAATGTAGCGTTTACGTTTCGCTCCGTCCTCGTTATGCACTGTTGTGCTTGGAACAATAGTTGAAACATTGGTGGTTACTTTTGCGTATCAATTTATAATGCGAGTAAATATTCATCAGGAAAAAAAAATCATGAGTTTAGGTATATAGTAATCAAAATAACTTGCGACGCGTCACATATAGCAATTTGCAGTACGTAACAAATATCTAAGGGCGTCATATACTGGTATTCAAAAGAAAATCACCTCAGTCCCAGAAAAAGTTAAAAAATTTGCTTCAACGCGGATGCAAGTTTAATGGCGTTTCCTATTAAACAACTTCATAAAGTGCATTTTAATTCTCGTGGTCTCTACAAAAGGGATAATTTGTTTTCGTGCGGTATTATTTTGAGCTTACTTTGGTGACGTTCGTCTGCTTATATCAACTATAACTCCAGAATACTTTTTTAGACAGTAAATATTAACATTTAATACCGAAAGGTAAATTTATTTAGAGACGTAAGGAAGGTTTAGGCCAGAGGCGAATTCTATAAAACCAAGTCTTGTAGCGTTCTTTAATCTTTTGCCTTTGAGGTAAGCCTCTCGTGAGGAAGAGAAGCAGCTAAACTGCTAAATATATAGTTGGCCTTCAATTAATTTTATGGTGTTTTTTTTTTCTATATGGCTTTACAGGCAGTCAGTCATATTGCGTCATAACACAAATTAATTTACTAAATTTCCACTTCAGTCGACATTAATAACTTGAAAGCTATGACTTAATGAAATTTCACAATTCAACAAACACTTGCGTGGAGAGGGGAAACTTTAAATTGACTATTACATTACATATGCATGTGTTGCATAAACATGCCCACATACATTTAGTCATATCATTTGTACAAATAGTGTACAGTTTACTAAAGTAAATTTGTAAATTTAGTGGAATTGATTCTTCACTATTAACTAAATGTGAATATTATTGAAGAGTGCCGCGGAGAGGACTCTCACACGTATCTGAGAATAATGCATAAAACACAAACACAAACACAAACACAAACACAAACTACTAGTGCATTATCAAGTAAGAGGTAATCATAATATGCTCATATATGCACGCTTCCAATTGCACGTTAAGTTCTTGTGCATTAACTACGCCTGTTCACAAGCGATGATTGTGAAGAGCGCGCAAATCTTCCACAATATGTCTGCAGGCGAGGGAGTTAGTAAGCTGCACGTATGATAAACATATTTTGCATAGTTTGTGCCTCACTGTGTGTATATGCGCATATGTAACACATTAATGCATAAAAATATATACATTATGCACTTTGTGTTGAAGAATAAAACAAAAAAAAATCGCAGAAACATGTAACTGTTAACATAACTGAATATCAAAAATATATATATTTATAAAATATGCTTATGTGTGTTTAATACATATAAATGTAAACAAACACTCTAACAACTCATACATAATAAGCGCGTTTACGGCTTTTAAGCCACAACTATGTCGCATTTCATTTTTGCTTATTACAATCTAAAAAATAAGTTTGCTTTGAGAGAAGACAAGGAAAATGAAAATAATAAAAGTATAAATGAAATAAGAGACAAAAATAAATAAATAACGAGAAAAAAAGTTCTTTCATTTAATAGAATTCTCCTTACTTTCTGCCTCTTTAGCGTTTATGTGTGGTTTACCATCGCATATGATATATGATATATGATGTGTGTGCAAGTATTTATTCACTGTAATCATCATAAATTGTTCGTTTGCCAAAAACCGTCACACTTATGAAATAGAGGTTAGATAGCGATAGCGAGAGGTTAAAAGGATGAATTTTTACAGATTATACTCATGTTTGTTGTTTCAAGTTTTCGCTCTTAGTGCAAATCACTATAACTCTTACTATATTCTTTTCTATCATTAGTTCACTGTTATATGCATTCTATTAGTGCTCGTGTTTGCGTGTGTCTTTGTGTGTGTGTGTGTTTGTGTGTGTGTGTGTGTGTATTTGAGGTTGCTTTTTAGAATTTTGGTTTTAGTTTCATTTAATTCCCATCTACAACTTGAACTTAAGCCAATTCATTACTATTACCAGGGCATACATCTTGAGTTCACATAACTTGGCTCTTATGGGGCAAAATACTCAATTAATGCTTTGCATTCATTACATGCTCATCCTGTTTTCGTTGATTCGTATGCCGGTGGCTCTTTTTCATCTGCTTTAGCAGCTCCTCTTAACGAAATTAAAAAAACACAAATTTAATATACTTTAGGGTTTGGCTTTAAATAAAATTCGACAAAGTGCTTCTAAGTTTGCATTAATGAATAAATGAGATTGAAATTTATTGATTGAAGATTACTTTTGAAATATTATTCCAATTATATATTTCAAAAATATTTCAAGAACTTAGGAAATTAAAAAAAAACTACTCACATTCATTCCCACAATCGAAACGATATCACTTTGCAGAGATGAGTTGAGATAACATCGGAGCCCAGCGCAGAAAACTAATATTTAGCAACCAGACCAGAACACAGAATCTGTCGTAGACATTGAGACTCGTGTTCTCGTGTACTTTTTGATTTTTCAGGAGCTACTTTCATGCCCTCTAAAACAATTTGCATACGAAGCTTTACCGCATATTTAAAGAGAAACTATTTCCAATATTTATAAATAATTTATAAGAATGCCTTGGAGTAAAAAGTAATTTTTTAAAAAGTAATTTTTCCTAAATCGGTTCGAAAGCATACTTTCCTTTTTTTTGTTTCTTCTAACCCAAAGAGGTATTGAATGTCCGTCGTAGTTTTTGGTCGAAAATCTTCTAATAAAAAGATTTTCTTATAAAATTTCTATAAAACGTAGGTACAAAGAGTTCTTTCCTAAGTCGTTTAAATCATTTCTGAGAATTGCCGAGGAAAGCATCAAGCATCACTCCCATCTACTCGCTGCTTATGAACGACTATGCGAGAAGCATTCGTTTTAATATGTTGTGTTATTATTTGCGTTATTTTAACTGAAAGTATTGAAGTGTGAATGGGTTTGATTATCTTGTTGTCTTACCCGTTCTCGTTCTGGGGATCGCTTTCATGATAACGATTAAAACTAATAACACTAGAGTTAAAGACCTACAACGCAAACGAAATAAAAAGGAAAATAAAGAAGCAAGCGCATAAATAAATAAACCGAAAAACAAATTACTGTCAAGTACAACGCAGCTAAAAAATAATAGTCTGCGCTTAACGCTCTTCACGCCTCTCTCCCGTTCTCTGTCATGCTTTAACTTTTTATTGGTTTCATTTTGCTTAATCTCATAATCATTTAGCTGCTGAACTTTTGTTTGCACTTCATGCAAATAAGTGCTGCATTAAAGCAGCTGAACGTATTACTTGCAGTGTTTGCTAAGCGAGCGGCAAAGTGCATTTATTGACATAACAAAATGTTGAAACTCTTATGAGTCCAATGTCAACGACGATTGATGGCGGTTGTGGTGACACATTACGGCTTCATCATCTAATTACCGTGAGTAAATAGGTGACACGATGGCATGAAAAACTATTTGATATACAAGACTATAGTGTAACTGTGTTCGCCTAAACACAAACAACTGAACTGCATAAACTACATTACGCGCAAAGCCTAAAGAAATGCTAAGCGATAAATAAGAGATTTACTGGTCAAAGATTTCATTTGTGGATAATTGTCGGAGGGCAGGAAACTTCACTACATCACTACAAAGTGTTGAAAATTCTCGCGAGGTATTTTCAGCAACGTCACTATCGAATCGAATTTCAATTTAAAAACAATAGAACAGAGAAATCTATAAGCCTGCAATAGAACCCAGGGTACCTGAAAATTACCTAAAATTTTATATAACACATCCTTATTGTACTTAAGGTGCTGAAAATAGCCGGACTCCTTAGGAATTTCAACTACAGTGAGCTCTGGACGCGTTTCGTTGATTTAAAAAAAAAAAAAAAAACCCTACGCAATTTGCTCTTATATGCTAGTGCTCTGGTTATGTCCGTCTATTGGTATGCACACATATTTCAATTTAGATATACGCGAAATGCATGCATGTACTTACGTCCATGTGAATATGATATGTGATGTGAATTGTACTCATTTCAAGCATTTTGATAAAAACAATCTTACAATCTCTGGCAAATATTTCGGAATTAAATTGTTCTATGTACGTACTTCTGCTCAATGGGTCTCTTTTTACGCAACACATTCATAGATGTTTACATGTTTACATCCATCCATGCAATCATACTTTTAAATGAATATATATATGTATATATATACATATTATCTTATAGATGACTGCGCGTGTATTGTACATATTCACATAAGTCAATATTATCAAGTATGTTCCTATAGCGACACACATCAAGACATATGGTGATGGCGGGTAGACAAGCTGTTCTTTCACTTACTTAACCACTACAGTGCAAGGCACACAACCATTGAACAGAACGAACTGCATATGTAGAGAGCTGAGTTGAAGTAAAATCCCTTGTTTCCAAACGCAAACGCGTATAAATAACATGTGCTTACATGCAGATGTGAGGTCGCTTAAAATTGTCATAACTTTTAGCAGTGCCAAACCATTTCTTTACAGTTCCCCTTTCCTCGCTCTTTTATCTTATTTTACTTTATTTTATTTATTTGTTTTTTACGTGCTTTCGCTAATTTTCTTTGAATCACGTCAAGCCTCGGATAGATATACGAAATTGATTTTAGCGAAGGATATGCCAAAATGAATGTAGGAAGGGAGAACTGTAGCGGAGGAGATAATTTAATAAAATTCTCTTTTTCTTTAACTTTCTCATTAATATTGAAAAGAAGAAAAATTCATTCTAATTCGATTCTTTTCAAAAATTTTGGTATCTGTTGCAATCTTACTTTTTGGTTTTGGGCAAATTGTGAAGAATATTTGATGATTAATAGAGAAAAGAAGGTTAAAATTGAATTGAATTTTTTGAAGGTATTAGATATCGTTTGAAAGATTAGTTCGTCTTTTGGGACTGAAGAAAGGAACGGATAAAAAAAGCAAGACAGTCTTCAATTTATGGATAATTAGAGAAGGCAAGACAGCTTTTTCAGAGCAAACCTCTTCAGTGGCTCTAACCAATTTCTTGACGGGTTATTCAATACTTTAGGTGTTTTGGGATATTGCAGGTCTTCTGTTTGCAGTGCGCGTTCACGTTAACGTTCCTAATAATTCCATCGAGTGTACAGTCTCCGCTTTACGTTATAGATATTATAGGTATTATGCTTTGTCCACAGCTTCGACGGTTTAAGGATTATCATAGCACTTTTTTATAATCGGTCAGTCGGTCCGAATACTTTTACTCTTCTGTCTTTGGAGTAGATATCTAAATGTGAAAAAACGTCCGTCCATGTCTCTTGGCGTTAATTCGTATGTAATGTTGACCTAGTTTTGATACCAAATTTTTGCTTTTAAAAAAAGTTTGGAGATCTTATTTTTATTATCATTTTCATATTAACAGTGATGAAGCATTCGATTACCATGATAATACGAGTGTACATGTCACATGTGTATAAATAAAAACTTAAGATTTGAAAATGTATGCCGCCCGCGAATCATTTAGAAAACTTGTGTCGTCCGTAACTTCTACTGCCTATGCCTTGATTGAGAAAAGAGAAAACTAGACTTACATCGTGTTCCCACCTACTCATTATGATGTTGGCTTTAATATGATGTCATTTTCTGTGGTCAAGAACGTTTACAGTGTTCCGAATAGTAAGAGTTTAAGTCAAGTCTTTATACCAGCTGAAGAAGAAGAGACAAGAGTTTTTTTTCGTTTCAAAAACAACTGTAACTGTGAAGCTTATGGGCACTTGCATAGCCGCAGCTTACCAGTAAACTCAATATAATTCTGGAATCCTGCATACATAATGTAGTCTGTAATAGGGAAAAGGGGTGTTAGGATGAAAGAGGAAAAAAATCGCTAAAATTATTCATTTAAGTAATTTTTTTTGTAATTTGGCGAGTGCTTTTGTGTAAGCAAGAGAGTGATACGAACAATTTTGGAAGCATCATCATGAGTCATTTATAGTGTTTTGGTGTGATTCCTACAAACTTTCATTTACTCAAGGAACTCTAAAATCACGTTTTCTCTAAACCTCTTGCTATTTAAAGCATCACTCAGTAAATTCATAGGATGGCTTACAGACGTACAGTAAGTATTGGGTGATCCATGAGATTATTAGATAGCACAAACTTTCGAACGAAATGTGTGAAGAATTATTGATATTCGAATCATTTGTCTATAGTGCCGACATTTACGTATTTTACATCCTACCAACTTATTGACTGATCTGTTATAAACTCGTGAACTTTCTCTTCACTAAGCAGTTCGGAAACATAAAAATGGGGAAAAAATGAAACAAAGTTTAGATAATTGTCGTTGTCAACAATCAATCAGCTCGTGCAGTAGACTGCACAACGTTCAACATAAATTGGGCATAAATTTCTTTTTGCCGTTGTTCTGAACCAAGCTTCTTCCTCTTGACTAAAGTGAGATCGCTGAGATTATCGTTTGATTGGGCCTGAATATTTATGTCTCGCCATTTTAGCTGTGCTTAATAACGATCTGGATTAACTTTATACAAAAGAACTAAAACAAGTTTTACATTCACTTTCTGTTGTTTCGTTTCGAATGAATTGAGAAATTTTTCAAATTTTTCAAACTTTTGTGAAATCATAACTGCAATTTATTTTGTATATCCAACTGCACACACATATCGTGAACGTACTAAAAGTCATTCGAATGTTTATATCATCGTTTCTAGATGATTCATATTCTGCTTCGTTCAAGGTTTTCTAGTTAGCGTTCTATGAAGGATACTTAAATTATTATTATGTCTTTCATAAGAAAAACAAAAAAAAAAAAAAAAAATCTCTTTCTTTTATCGTTTCACTGAAAAGCAAACAAGTTTAACTGATTTTTCACAATTTTTCTCAGCTCTTTACCACTTGTATGCCTAATAGATATGAGTACGAAGCAAATTGGCTTCAAATGCTTTTACATGTGTTAGAATCATTCATTAGTCTTGTAGGTCAATCTTTACTAGGTCACAATAATTTGTGTGATACTACTGGTATAGCTTTGTTAAAGTGATACGATTTAACTGAGAGTCATTAAATTGAAACATTGTTTCCTACAGACATTCGTACGCAATTTTGCAAGAAAAATTTTGAGAATATTCTTACTATCATGATCATCATCATCATCATCATCATCATCATCATCATCATGATTATCGACATCATTACTACAAATTATAATTCTTCGCTCTACAGAATCACCTTTTTAGTGTGTAGGCCCTCCAGCAGAAACTTCTGACTACACATCAAAATTTAATGTGAGACAATCAAACAATTGCAAAACGTTCCTCCTTCAAACAGCTGACATCGATCCCTATTTCGGAGCCATAGTTGGACATAAATTAGGTGTTCACTTTGCCTTCTTTATTCACAAAAACAACAACAACAACAAGAAAGGTTTTCTAAGCCGTTCCCAAAGTAATGGAGTATGTAAAGGCTGAGATATAGGTGATTGAACCTGGATCGTTCGGATGAGTGCCAAACGTGCTAACCATTAGACTATACCCCGCCCAAATGAATTTGCACAATTTCCCTTAAGTCTTTAGTATGCAAGAAGATATAATGTCAAGATTGCGAGAAATAAGTGAAACCAATAAGTGTCTTCAAAGGATTTCTGTCAAAAACAGAAAATCCTTTAGTTGAATGTTTATTGTGGTGTGTTGTAATAATAACAGCTGTCGCCTAGAGAGATATGCCACTGCGATCTGAACGTCTTGACTCATCTTGAACTGAAACTACGGCGTACCAGCGTACATTTTGAATCAGCTCAAGATACTGAGTCGATTCCGTCATGTCCGTCTAACTGTTGCGTGTCGTTGGAGCTGGGCTTAGATCTTTTTTTGGTCGAATTCTTGGTATTCTACACGAAATAACAAATCGGAATCCCAAACATATTCGTCAACAGCTGACAATTACAAGACCATCTTTGAAAATTTTAGTTCTGGTCGGAGACTCGACGTATGCGCATAAACCATATAATAGATGAGCTTAAGATGCTTTGTTTTGCTTTCAAGATGTGTCTCAAGGCCTTGTGCCTTGCGACTATTGTCTCTTTTCACTCTATATTCTTTTGAATTATGTATAAATGTTTTATAATAGGATATTGAGCGCTTAACATATACAAAAGTATGCATAAAATACATGGAAATTTGTTCAGAGTCAATGTCATTGTCAACGCACATTTCAGTTGCATTCATTTCCTGTTAAAGAATTATGGCCATTATACTTGTCACCGCAGCATATACACGCTTTTATATAACACTTCTTTTTCAACACTTCAAACTCACACAATGTGAATGAAGCTTATGATGCTTATGTCTTTACATTGAATGACATAACATTCACTTACACATTTGCGATAAGTTCTTCCTCTTTTCTTTGCCCCTTACCATATAATGGAGAGAAAAGAATACTTAAGCAGTTGTTGCATACCCCAATAGCCACTGCTTCCCTGCCTATCGCCCTAACCGCCCGGCCGCGTCAATGGTGAAGAGAGGGAAGTCTTAAACATTTCAAAACAAGTTTCTTATAATGATGGTTAGCTGGTTGACTGCTGGTTTTTGTATACGTTCCTGCCTGTTGGGTAATTAGTTTCAATTTAAAATTCCCACGCTTGCCACAAATGTATTTCTCCTTTTGTTATTTTCTTTCGCGATGGCAGCAATTAGTCCGCGTTGCAAACGTTGCAAACACTATTAAGACAAATTATAAGGTATTTAATTTTTTCCGCCGCATTTTGCTCGATCGACCTTTATATCCGCTACGCTACATATCTTTGTTCAGACATGAACCATCCTAAGCTTCGTTTTTTGGAATTTTTAGTTAATTGTAATCTATAAAAATTGCGATAATCTCTCGAGTGCTCATCAGTTTCTCATGAGTTAAATGCTGCAGAGATATGAATTCAAGGCGCAAATACGGATCGAAATACCTTGAGCTGGCTTGACGATCCGAAATTCGCTTTTTTTCCTCCGCCTCTCCGACTCTCGGTCTCTCTGTCACAGTTTGCCACTTATAAGATATTTCGATGGACTTTGGTACACTCGTACCCCATGAACGAATTCTATTGAAAATGAATTGTACCGGGCAACTTACGCGACCATGGCCTGTATAGCGTCTTATTTTGGAAAAGTCGCTATATGACTTGCAACTTTGCAACTTTTCAGCTCCCTCGAGATAATTTCTCATATTTTACGATGAAAATTGGTTCGTGCATAAAACCCAACTGCATCATGTACCATAAAGATATACAGTTTCACATGTAAATAATTTTTCGTATTTTGTAACGAAAATTTCAATGATTAATTAAGTCATAGTCAGCAGCCTATTCCGTCAACCCGTAGTATTTTAACTTATTCTGATGAACGAACATTCGTTTTAGTTCGCGGATGGATATTTCGTGTAAGTCATTCGTGATTCGACATACTTTTAGAAATCTTGTTCCTTTTTTTTTTTGAAGTTGTTTCGGAATTCACTGAATTTATCGCTGCTAGTGTTTGTGGATAGTCAATGGAAATTAATCCGAAAGCGTGTATGCTGTTGATCATGGCGCAGCGTTAAATTGACAAATAAAAACGTTTAGACGAATTGAATTTATAAGGTTGCAAATGCACGGCTTATCCAGGCGTCTCGGTGATTGGTATACAGAATTCCTTTCATGAACTAACAACTTTCTCTCTTCATTTCATTTTAAAACAACACGCGGAGAACACATCAGCAATTTTCCGGTTTTTCTTATTTAAGTTAATACGTGTACTATACGGATAACAGGATTACTTATTTATGGCCATATAACTCATACGCCCAGTATCACAATAATCGATAATATTCCCATAGGTCAGGTTTTAAAAACAAAAGAATAAAAAAGTCCCTTTATTTTTCAATGGTTACCGGTTGTTCATTCATTGTTTAACACATGAAAGCTCTTTGAAAACTCTCAACAACATTTTTGCTTTTATAACCGCAATTAAAACTGTTTCTTGCCATAGCCAGCGTTTATCATAAACCGCAATAACATCATGTTGAGGTTATGCAGCTCAGTAGTTGGCTAACGGTCGTCGCTACAGCTACTAAATCACAGACATTTTATTAAATACTTATCTAAAGATTTACAACCCATTTCTTTTTATGTTGTTTTTGTCATAAAAAAGAAACTAACGATAACCGAAACGAATTTTTTGTCATTTCTTACTTTTTTCCTGTTTTTTTTTTTTTTTTTTGAAGGAATCAATTCAGAGAGGGGGGCTAATTGTGTGTATATAAGTAACGGGTTTAGCAAAAGTAAAAAAAAGTTTAACTACACTTGCTCTCTAATAACAACGAGTATAAAGGATGAATGAGTGAAATGACTTCTTAGGAGCTCAATAATTTTTAGAAATTCGAGATCAGCAAGAACTGTAGCAATTAATTTCGTATAATTCCGAGGCTGACACAGAAATTATTATATCTGTTAAATATGGAAACGATTTATTTATTTAAAGAAAAAACGAAACAAAAATATTAACGGAAAGATTCATTCATTATTACATAACAGAGATATTAAAAGCTTCGGAGCAATTTAAAAAAAAAAACACTAATTGACCATTTTTTTCGTTACACTTTTTATGCTCAACACACACAGTCGTGTTATATAATTTCTCTCATGCAGCATCAACAGCAAAGCAATCATCTCATTATTTATAATGTTCCTGGCATTTATCCTTTAATTGCATAAATATATGTCTACATACATAAACAAGAATAAGAGAAAATTTATAAAAAAGAAAAAAAAACTCATTTATTCTGAAAACACCATATAAGTGATGATTACATGTTTCCCTTTATGCGAATTCACGTTCACATATCTGCCTTATTTATTGCATAACGTAGTTTTCATTATAGTAGTGTTGTTGCCTTTTTATTATTATTTTTATTCTTGCATTTTTTTGTTCTCTATTGATAAGTATGCGAAGAGTGTTTCAGGGTGCTTTGTGCGCATACTTCTCTGAAGCATTATCACTTATGTTTTTGATATGCCACTTGGTTGTCTGCCTTGTTTGCGTTAACTGCTGATTGTTTGGCTGTTTGTGTTTGGTGCGGTATGGTAAATGATTTATAGGCTTTGCTGAACCTTTCTTCGTTACCAATGTTATGTAAGAGCGGTTTGTTTGTGCTTATGTGCGTGTGTATTTATCTTAGTGCATGCTCTGCCAATGTCACTGCCATTGAAAGAAGTTTACACGCTGGTATATCGCCTGTGATTAAATACTTGATAGAATTAAATGAAATCTTTCTTGTGCACAATTCTTCTTCTTCTTATTCTTCTTTCATTGAAATCAATACACAAACACTAGAACTAACAAAAGTTCGTTATATACATACGTGCAAATAGAAATTTGTTAGAATATGCGGGCGACAATTACACGACCAACATTCAAATTGACTTAAAGCCATTCAAACTAACTGTAGAATGATAGAATAGGTACGAGAGAATAGAATAGGAGAACATTCATAGAAGAAGTATACTTGTGTTACTCCGTATTAGGCCTATTGTTGCAGATCTGGTGTGTGAAGTGCTCAGCCCAAGAGGAGAAGTGACAAGCAGAAGCCGAGCAATTAGGTATGAAAGCAGTCACATTAGAACCTCTCTTACACAAACTTTTGCGATTATAATATTATTACACTGCAAGGGCAAGGCTTTGATGAGTGCAGAGGAAGAGGATTTACGATTAAAAACCCGTAGTGTTTTCTCATTCCATTAAAAAGCACAAAGAGAGCAATTAATCATGTTTTTAAACTTCTTTGGCTTTTGAAAGCTTCTATGAAAGTCATAGTATAGCAGCCGATTCATCAAACCTTTATCTATAATTTTTGCTGTAAATCCTCCTGCTAGCAAATACAGCGGTATTTACCGCATGTCTGATCATCTGACTATGAAACTTAGATAAGTTAAGTTCGATTTTCATGTCAGGCCATCCAACTACGATTGTTCCATAATAGCTAGGAATAAAGCCGGCACTTCACTTAGGTCGGCATAAAGTGTATCGCTATGCAGTTTAAAACTTTGATCGAGGAATTAAATTTCAATCGTCCTGCAATTTTTTTGTCTCAACAAAATATGCGATGATTATGTAAGTGGAAAATATGAAAAAAAAAATATAAAAAATTAGCTGTATTTTCCAGTGACTTTTGTTCATTTTATTATGCACAACATAACATCTAAACACACACACACACATTACCATAATCGGTATTGTTGTTCCAGAAACAATATAATAATTAACGTCACTCTGAATCCAGCCTTTGTCTATTTTAGGTAGAGTTAGTAGACTAAAGGAGATAAACGACGATTTAATGTCAAATTCCAGATTAACTGAGCACAAGTGTTTTACTTATCTGAAATGATTATTCGCAAGAGTTTGCCATAAAAGCATTTGCGAACGCGATAACGAACTCTGTGAGAGGCATGGTTGAAGCAAGTTGTTCAAGGTCTATTGAACAGAGTCCATTCGATATATCAAACTTGTTTTATTAATCAAGGTTCGTGGAATTATTTGCTAGACTTGGAAATTATTATCTTCCTACACTTCCGCATAACTTCAGCTTCTTATGTAACAATTCATATTATTTATTTGTCAGGTTATTCGTCAGCCGGCTGGTCATGAAGAGTGCCCATATATATATCTGATCATGTAAGCGCCAATAAGAAGCTTAATATAAAATATCATAAACAGTGATGCTGATGATGTAAAACAGGATCAGCATGGAGAATATGGGATTGGCTTGTAAGGCCTATTTTTACATTTTAGTTAGTTAGTTTAGTTAGTTTCCGTTTAGTTTCCATGTTTGCCTCGATTTATTTTCAATTTATTGGTAATATTTTACAAACGCCACCTCAAACTTTATTAATGATAATAATAATAATAATAATAATAATAATAATAATAATGATAATAATGATAATAAAAGCAACAACAGCAATAACAACAATGACAAATATTAGTTTATTGATTACAATTTACTGATTTACTGTAATTGTAGCCAAGTCTTTAATATAGGCCTTCTTTCGTACATATACACGAGCATACGAGCATATATATGTGAGCATTTCGATACATATGTGAGCATAATGTGGAAAATATGTCTGTTCAAATTCTTATATAACATTGTTTGTTACAGGCAATATCTGTACTTACACATGAGGACATGAGTCCAGACCACACGGCAAGAATAACAACGAACATGATTCCTATTGTAGCGACAATAAATTTTATTGTAAAACTTGTGCAAAAAGTTGAATGAACCCTTGCTGTAATTCGGCTGACGGCTGTTGTCTGTTTAAATTTATTTATTTATTTATTTTCTTTTGTATTTTATTTTAACTTGTTATTGAACATACAATAACATGATGCAATTACAAATGGCAGTGTGCACAGAAATACACTCACACGTCTATCCAATTTGCTTGGTATATGTATTTATTCACGAACATATGTTATGTTGCTGGCAGTAACAGCAAATAGTCCCTTAGGACTGTTGGGCTCGATATTGTTTCTTTTATACAAAAAAAAAAAAAAAAAAAAAAAAAAAAAAAGTCTCTCCTTCCAACCATCGAAGGATGAAAGCTTAGTTAGCAATACTGCCGTTATATCTATTATACTTAGAATCGCTAATCACAGATTCAATAAGGTACATGTTTCGAGTACATTTGGTCGTCAGGAGACTTTAAATCGACCAAACCATCTCTCTCAATCGGTTAATCATCGGTTAATGTCCCATGATCGCAGAATTAAGATACAAGAAAAAGAAGGAAAATGGGGGAATAGGAAATGACGTCCGTTCAGGTCTTTAGCTCAAGTTTGAGAAGGAATCCGATTTGCTGATAAGCATCGTTCACAAAAACAAAGATGACAAAACAATTGAAAGTTTCTGCAACAATGGGGTCAGCAAATATTCTTCCTAAGCCAAATACATCACCGTTGTGTTACTTATTTGCTTATCTTATTTCTATTACGAACGATTTAAGTAAGTTAGTGTGCGGAGGCATTTAAATTTGTTCCTAAACTCGAACACTCCACTATGGAGACACTGCAAATAATATCGTGATTTCTACATAGAAAAGTCAGGATTACACATTGACGATTGCTTCGAGAAGTATCACCATCATAGCCTGGGAGCATTACAAAATTTGAAAACATTATAACATTTGTATCCAAAGATGATTTTTATTTTAAAGCGCATACCAGTTACTTATATGTGAATATCGTTTTTCGTTTCTTTTGAAGCTGTTTCGGATTGCTTCGAGTCCATCGACTGCAAGTGGGTATAACCTAAAACTAGGAAATGTATAATTATAACCTTACGAACGCAAACAACCATCAATTTGCCCACAAAGATGTTTTTAGTTCCGCTAAAAATCGCATCGGACTATACTCTAATCAGTTGCTTGCTAAAGCCTCGTCGTTAGGCTTAACTTGATCAAAACGTCTCAGTTGGAATGCGAGCAAGTTAGTTCCCTTCAGCTGCAAATAAGTCAACTTTCATGCCAAGAAGACACAGCTTGCGGAAAGTCTTTTTTTTGCTTTGATTTGAGGAAAAAGCAGTCGGCAGTTCTCGTAGCCATGTGCGAGACTCATCTTATGAGTAGTGACTTCCACGGCGTATAATTTTAAGACGGGACAGTCATTTTGAAAAGGGTAGGAAGGTCAGAAACGTTTGAAGGTGGAACACTGGGAGCAATCGAATGATGAATGGAAGGGAATTTTTCAGAATCTTTACGATCAAGTTATTATTATTATTATTATTATTATTATTATTATTATTATATAAATTTAGCCAGAGAATAAATTGTAAGACTAAAGTCTTAAAGCACTAGCATCTAAGGCTTTCCGCTTTATTTTTTTTATTATTATTATTATTATTATTATTTTAAAAACTCTACTGCACTTGAGGTTAGAGCCCACGACCATTGAATTGGTAGTCGAGACTCTTGCCTACTCGGCCACTCAGACGGACACGATCGAGGTAATAAGAAGCTCTGTTTAGCTATGTAAAAATCGTTCAATGCATGGATCGCCTTCAAAGGTCAGTTGTGCTTTCAGCGCCTTTACGTTGTATATACTGTCACAGCAATCGGAAAAAAGGATTTGTGGAATAGGGCAGTGGCAACTGGTTTCTTCTTTTCGAGGGACCGATGGGATTGATAACAGAAGCAAAAGTTGGAGCATCCTGTCACTCAGTTCTCTCTAACATTCCTTAAATTTTCCAATAATAATTATAAGCGTTGATTACTGTAAGCCAAATTTCTTGCACACATACAGTTATCGTATTCTCTTTTTAAATAAAAAAGTACGTATTCGTCTGCAAATTAAGGCATTTCTCGGTATTCTTGATGAGATTTAATTAAAATAGTACGCGTGCACGTAAAACAAAGAATAATTAATTGTGAACTTTTTGTTACTGTACTGCAAGGATACACGATTTGCGAATAATTTCAAAACAAGAAAAACAATAAAAAAGCTTTCTCCATATTATTATTTAGTAACAGATATGGTAATGATATGTCCCAAGAACAATAACAACTAACAAATAGAACAGAAATACTGTATACACGGACAACTCATAACATTCGCACTCCATATATACTCCATATACTGTGGAATGTCTTAATTGCGAGAATACAAACATTCGGACTGAAAAAGCGTCGGAGGAAGAGAGAAGGAGGCATTTTTAAATTGGTTTGAGTGTAAAATTGCATTAAGGAGACGTGTGCATCCAACGTGTTGTTATTAAACTTCATTATCAACACAACAATAAATTAACATAAAATTATGAAACCGTACGTAGGAAAAACAAATTAAATTTAAAACGGAGAGAAAAGAAGAGAGCGAAGCTTGTGCGAGTACGAATGGGAGTTTAGGTGTGAGTGTGAACATGATAAAGTAATTCCGACTTGGGTATTTGCAAATTTTGGGTTTGACTTTTGCCTAATACGCAGACATGCACATACAAACGGCAACAACAAATGCAGTATTTGTGCTTCTACACAATTCTCAACAAATATCGATAACATCATTGTGCATCATTGTCTGTACATACAAACCAGCATAAACATTATGAGGCAAACACTTCATACAGTAAATATGCATATGCATATATATATATATATATATATATATATATATAAATACACGTAAAGCTTGAGTGTACGGTACGGCAAATAAAGCATTGTGACTTGATAAAGCCACTTTTGTATGTTTATGTATATACATATATATATATATATATATATATGCGTGTGAGCATTACTACACGTTGGCTTATAGTGACATGCACATTATGCTTAATGTGTATTTGTGTAGATATTTTTGTTATTGTTGTTGTTAAATTTATAATATATCCTCTATACTGGGCTTAGTGGCCCACCCGCTTCATTTGCTCTTCGTTGCCATCAAATCGTAGCGTTGGTGGTGTTGGTTGGTTATGTTGGTTTTGTCCAGATCAATGTTGGTAAATTTATTGTATTTATTCTTTTTAATTGTGGCGTTTTATGCATAATCATTTTACGTGTTTGTTCGGTTTTTCCTAGTAATGTGGAATTAATGACTGGTTAAGCGAAGAAATCGCCCTTTGCGGTAATTATTGCAAAAACAAGCAAAACACATTTGTTGTTTACGATATGTGAAGAGAATACTTACATACGACTTAAAGTGCAACGTACTCATAACGGAAGACATTTTTTTCTCATTTCATTCATAAATGTATGCGTTAAGTTACGCACGTATGTGTGTATATGTTACTCAGTTAAATTTCGATTACGATGATGGTGCACTTGGTGTCCCCGCCTCCGGAGAGTAAGTGTCTCTAGTTAACAGGGAAAATACGAGCACAAGGTCCACCGCGGACGACAACCGAGCACATCACTTAACTTGGAATAAGAAAATTGTTGCTTAATTCGCGACGAATTGTTTTTACAGATAAAATCTCTTTTACTGCCTTTATGCATCCAAACTTTCGGATCCGTCTCGCTCTTCTCATTTCTATATATTCTCATTTCTATTCGTGGGCACCTTTCTCCATGTCCAGCTGGTTGGCAGCATGGTAAAGACGATGGTACTCAATATAAACTGTCGCCCAGTGTACAAATATTCAGACCGCGCTTTCTAACATCGTAACATTTGCCGTAAGTCCTTTTTGCGTCCACCAGACTACCATGATTAATTAATTCTTCCTATACGGGGTCAGCGTTGGCTTGAGGAGTTCTCCGTCTTCGGTGATGATTTTGTATATTTAGACGAGATTGTACGAACACCAACGATGGCGAGGTCAAAAGGCAATGTATTTACTATTTTCTATGAAAATTTGGCTATAAAAAGCTGCTCCCTAGAGACGTACCGTACCGCGCTTATTCAAGGTGGAAAAAAGATTCAATGGCAAAATTGCATCAATTATAGTTTGATTTACTCTCCAAGGATTTGGACAAAATGGCGATATCATTGTGGAAATTGAAGCAAATTTTGAGAACCGTTTGAGCCATCGTACGAGATTCTTGAAGAAAGCTATGAAGACGGTTAATGCTCGTATAAAAGTCCCTCCAAACGTAAGTATACGTACCAGTCGTGGCGTCGGGTGTTTCCGAATTGCTTAACTAAAGTTTTCAGTGGCAATGAGGAAATTGTTTGTGCATATATTATGCAACGCATTTGCTTATCAACGTACACTCTCTATTCTAGATGATGCGTAGCTCGAAGTTGGGTTGATTCTCAACGTAGAAATGCGTTCGCTCGCATACGTCAGAAACACATCACACACCATATACGTTCTTGTTATGTATATTTGCTATAAGAATAAATGTGTGTTGCGTATTATAGGAACCACCGT
Organism: Glossina morsitans morsitans; assembly: GCA_001077435.1. Taxonomy (NCBI): domain Eukaryota; kingdom Metazoa; phylum Arthropoda; class Insecta; order Diptera; family Glossinidae; genus Glossina; species Glossina morsitans. The sequence goes on along the minus strand of CCAG010017484.1, from coordinate 8,622 downwards.
CAGTTTGACCCTCTGACCGTCGATATGATTTAGTGCGGATAAAAAACTTCCATCACAGTTGTAGTTGCGTGAAGCTTTGCTCCCACCATACCTAGTAGATCCCTAACCATGTCTTCCAGCCAAACAACATCTGGTTTTAAGTATAAATGTCGAAACCATAGAGATTTGAAAGGATTTGGGCTCTACTCTCCGGCGTTTTCATTACAACAACCGCGTGCAGTGCAATAGTATGAAGGGAGTATTTTCGGAAATTGGAAGACAAAATAAATTTGGAAGCAAATACAATGGGATTTTTTCTATTCTGTCATTATGTGTGCCTCCCCAGCTCCAGGTCTGTCTACAAAATAGTCAGAGAAAATGTTCAATAAACATTTGCAAATATAATAGACTTGAGCCGTTCGTTATTCAAGAAAGTTAACAAACATTTTTTTTATATTCTCAAATACTTAGTGCTTTACAAATCCTTTTGTATCCTTACGTACATCATTCAATATCACATCTTGTTCCACTTACTAAAAATATATAAATAACATATGAAGTTCGAAAAACTTTTAATTAAAAAATTCAATGGTATTGGGACGGACGTAATCGTTTGCAAATAATGTTAACAACAAATCTCATATCTCGTCATATTACGATACCACATACAACATATGTGGAGAAAACTACAATGCACGGTCAGCCGAATCTTTCGGCTGCGTGTCGAACGTCCCAACGACTACACTACGCGGCACCCAAATGAATTTAAACAACTCCCTCAAGTCTTTAATGCAGAGCAGAAAGAAAGAAGCAGATATGATTTGAAAATTTTGAAAATATAACTGAAAGCAATTAGTCATATGTCGTTTATATGATTAGTTTAAATGAACGGACTCAACTTTGCAATTAACCATTCGACCACTTTTTAACAATTCTGTGCTCAGAATATATGCAATTAATATAAGAAAAAAAAGGAGAGTTCGTTTTATGCAATTTGAGAGCAATACTTAACGCAACTGGGTTTCGAACCCGCACCCTCTATCACATTTCATTTGCGTTCAACTTTCCACATATGGGTCTGCATTCTCATTTTTGTGTGCAGATTGTATTGTTTCTGCTCTTATTACGTACATATATCAAAAATGATTCCGACAAGCCTGCTAACGTATCGTAACGAGGCGAAAAATAGTCGGGTTTATTTGTTTTTACTTAATGCGATGAGTATATAAGATTTGACCCCAGCGATTTTCATCTTCTTCTTTATTCTTTGTATTATTACTGCTTTTTTGCTCAACACATCATGTGCAAAAAGGAGAAAGCGAACGAATTTAAACCTCGAAAAAGATAGCCCGAAGAAACAGAGAACTTGGAAGCAGAGAAGGTTAAATGAATATTTTGAATAATTTTTCTTTTAATATATGTGTAAATATTTTAGTAGCAGCCTTCGCTTGGCCATTAAATGCAATTGTATTGAAAGCATATATTTGTTTTTTGCCTTGATTCAATTTTCTCTGACTATTTTGTATATTTTGCATATACATATACATATACATATATATATATGTGTGTGTGTGAATGAATGTTTTCGTATATTCCTTTCAGGTCTTGCCTTTTATATTATATTTGTATATGTAAACGGGAAAAGCCGTAATAGAACCTATTGATGTTGGTTGTTCATCATATGCACATATTTAAATGGATGTATGGATGTGTGTACATAACACCTTCTTTATATATGTACAGGTACATATATATATATATATATATATATATATATTTGAATGCATGTGCACATATATTTGTGCAAAAATATATATATACATGCAGATAATTTCTACAGTTCAGTGGAGTTCAGTGGTGTTCGCCGGGTATTGCTTAAATAAACACAATCTCTGCATTAAATACATACAAAAAGAGAAATTGCTATAAATGAAGGCTATGCCAGTTGTAAAGATTTTAATGATGTTGCTTGGTATACACATATGCAAGTGTACTTTCATTCCCTTTTTAATGTGCACAGTATACATAAACACTGACGAACTCCATTGATAGTTCAAGCAACTAAGGGATTTAATTTTTTTATTTTTTTTTTTTTTTTTTTTTTTTTTTTTATTTTGTATTTTGTATTTTTTTCTTATTTTCAATTCTTAAGCAAGGTTGCTTTTAGGTTTAGCTGAACTCACATGTGTGAAATTTCTCTTAAAAGAGAAAAAATAAACATTTTTTTTTGAATTCACCTTAGTCTTGCTTATGAGTTTGTGCACACAAAGATACACACTTACCTATATATGCTTGTGCATTTTTATTCTTGAAAGTTTTCTCCTGTGTAGACCACGTTTGCACATATATGCAACATGCATGTAGGCGCAAATGCATGGCGGCGTTGCCAGTAACTAGAGAAATGTAGTGGTTGTTATTGCATCTTTTACGTGCTTAAACATGTTATCGTCACCCATTCAGCGGCATCATAATCAGCAATGTAAACACCATTAGAATGGATATCAAGTATTTTGCCATGTTTGAATAATTTAAGTCAGCTACTCAGTGTTGTTGGATTTGTTATTGCAAACCAGCCAACCATCAGACGTTTTCAAAGACACACACATGCTTCTTCATTTTCTACCAGTAACTTTCAGCCACCATGGATAGTAACTTGGCAATGAATAAGAGTATGTTTCTCCCCTTCTCCCTAACTCTCTTCATCTCCTTCTACCACTAATTGTGTGCAGAAAAACGTACGTATAGGGTTTCTATTCCTTTATATTGTCACAATATATATATATATATATATATATATATATATATATAAATGTTTAGTTCTTAGGTTTACATATATATATATAAGTTTGTTTGTTTTGTTGGTAAATGTTTAATTTTATGTCGTTTACTGCATTATCTATACAGAGAACGCTCTATTTTGCTCTGCTCTATTAGTATTAGAAATTTGAGGACTTTTTTTTTTATACAATACTTTCTATAGCAGTTTCTCTGTTTCATTTCCCCCTCCCGGCTGTTATCCCATTTGAATGCTTAGAAAAACAGTTCAATGTAATTAAGTTTAAGATTTAAAAAAGCTCTCCAAAGGAACAACGGATATGCATTAGTTTATTGAGTGCTACAATGTGAATCAAACAGTACCTAAATGTGTTTACAAAGTTCAATTAAGGGCTTTTTGTCTTTGCAGGCTGTGTGTACGTGTACTTAAAATATTGAACCTTTTCATATGTGTAGATTAAAGTTTTAGAAATTAAAAGGAAAGACATAAGCTTTTCATAAAATTGTTATTTCGTTTTGCGTAAGTTTGTTTGAAGCAGAGGCCGAGACAGGGCCAGTTTTTACAGTTTGCCTATTGGAGCATAATATTTCGTTAAATACTTAAAATTATTTCTTTCTCTTTCGATTACGTAACAGATTTTCCTTAACTTTATGCTCCTTTTCTTGAACTCAAGCCGATAGCGCATTTATGTGTACGCTGATTTATTGGAATGCTTCAAGTATGAAATGAGCAATGGAATGCCGATAAATAGAATTCAGATAAGAGGTATGCATTATGCTGCTTATCTATACATATATATATATATATATATATATAGCATCGTGAGCATAGCCACATGTATAGCCACATATTCGATGCTAAGCTCAAAGAGCTATATTCGCCGGTTTTGTTTCAAAGATTAGCAAAGATTGTTTAACCACAGTCCGTGCTAGAATCAGAAATCTTCGAATCGTAAGCATTGCTCCTTTTTTTGCTTGCTGTAGACATAGATTTTGTTTGTTATAAACCTTTTCATTGCAAGATGATGCAGTCATTTACAGGGAGCTTTTCTCGCTTCCATATAAGCCGGTAGTAAATACAAAAATGCGAAACAAGCGAATATGATCCCTTTGCTCATCTCGTCCTTGTTGCTGAAATATCTCGAATAATAATCGAAAGGCAACGCGTTAACGATTTGAAACAAGCTTTATTTCAGGATGGGATACCTTCTGAAAATGAGGAATAAATTAGCTTAGATTGGATGTGTGCTTATGTGTGTGGTGCATATCTGTAGTAACGTCGTATACTTAATCGAAAAGAAGCCCAAGCTCTTACAAAAGGAACTGATCGCTACCTGTTAAGATGAGGAGACATCGTTGGTTGACATCCGCGATTTGCGATGATTTTTGCTCCCTCGCAATTTTCCGCAGATCAATTTACTTCGCCTTCCACTTCACCGTCTGCCTGGCGCCTATGTGTGTACCTGACTTATTTTGTGTAACCTACAGACGTCAATTTCTTAGGCATTTTAATAAAATAGAATGCTTTGGCCCACGAATGTTGTTATAAATATGTGCATTGGATCGGATCATATTTACGTCTACTCGTCTACTCCCCACATAGCACAATATATGGCTACTAGAATTAGTTTTTAGCATTTTGTGAGGAAAGTTGATCCAAAATAGTACATATGTATGCAGATAGAGATATATGTATGTCTATCTACATATATGAGGTTTTTTATGAAAAGTAAAGTTTTATGCAGAATCAATGTCTAATTTTTAATATCTAATGACGAGAACAGTTGACTAATTGTAGTAAATGAATTGATTGAACTTTGTACCAATTATGTCGTTGCAGTGTAATATCGAAATATGAAAATATTTAATTTTCATGTCTATCCGTTCATCGCATTTTGATCGATTGTAAATGAGCTACAGAGGCTATAGATGTAAGCAACGTGTGTACGTAATACTTTACTGCGTTCAATTTTGTACTGAAATGACATAAGAAAATCGATTCGGATTCAAATTTGATATGCTGGAAGGAAGAGAAGGCGCATAATGCTTATTATTTTACATACTCGTTTTTAGTAACTAAACTCAATGTAATACTAAGCGATTATATACACACATATATATATTTAAACGATTAGTTCGGTAGAAAAGTGCTTTAATCTGTTGCAAGAATCTATTTTCTTGTTCCTTGTCATTATATCTGAACAGAAGAACACGATCGGTTTGACAATTAATTGTTAAAGGATTAAAAGGTTTTCAAGAATATCCGTAAGCGAGTAAAAAAATATAAATTAAATGTGCAGCAAAGCAAAGATTATCCAACACTAGAATGGAGTCGAACGAGAGAAATTGTATTGGAAATTGAGGAGGAAAGTGTACGACGCAAATCTTGTAAACTTTGTAAAGTTTGTTAAACTAAATTTCGAGCGTGTCAAAGCAACTTTAACAAAAGTGAAAATACACTAGCGCGCTACTCTGTGCCCAAAATTTAAATTTAACACACATATGGAAGGCTTATAAACAAAGAGGAAAGCTGACGAGAGCTTGAATATACATACGAAAGGGAAGTTGTTATGAGGGCATAACGTCGATCTGTTTTAACCAACACCAGCATCGGTTTCGAAGCCTTACAAACCACAAAAACCAACATCTTTAGTGTTTTTCGAACTAAGCAAAACGAAGGTAACGTTTTTGTCGTTCTTTTTTTTTTTTTTTTCTGCTCTTTAGTAAGGACAGCAACATAAATCAAGCAAGGTATCAGCATTTACTACAATCATGTGTACACCAAACGAGTACAAAGCAGCCAACACAGCATCCACAACATTTTCATAACACTCGTAGTAATTTGTGGCCTTTATCTTATAATGCCTGCACAAACATGTTATAGTTGTGCACTTGTACGACCTTCGCTATCTTTTCATTTTATTACCAACTGTTGTAATTGATAATTCAGCAAAAGAAATATTAGATTGCAATGGCCTTATCCTTAAAGTTCTCAATCAATTTCAAATCCCTGCGTTCCTTTAACATGCACACAAACGAACGAACAGATACACAATCAGACGAACAGCCGTACAGACCTATATATATAGATATATGCATGCATATGTATGCATATGTATGTAAACATGTATGTATATATATATGTATGTATGTATGTATACATATTTATTTCGTAGAACATTTTAATAGAAAAAAGCATAGAAAAAGATTTATGTGAGAAAAGAAGCAATTTCTTTTTCGCCCTTTCCCTCTCGCCTTTTGACTGACCTATTTAGAGTGAATGTAGCATACGATGTTGTTGTGATTTACACAAAATTTAGACAAATAACTAATGAAACGTACTTTCAAATCCTCGTAAATTAAGAGAGAAAGTCAATGGTTCTCAATGCGAAGTTTTTAAATCTGCATACAATATTTTAGCGAACTATGTACATTTTTACATCTGCATGCAATACGCTTATCATACTACGGCCATCCACTGCACATGTTCAATTAATGGAAAAGTTTGCCGAAGTAAATAATAGCAGAGTACGCCTGTTTCGTAGAATCGGCAGTTGAACATAGCCTATTATGTATTAGTCGGGGTGGGGCATACTAACAAACACTGATGGAAAAGAGACAAAAGTATGCCCTCCTATGCCTTCCGCTACATGCGCTCGAATTCACTTCTTTTATTTACCAAATCATTTAATCGATGAGTAATTGTTCGTCGAAGCAGTGTCTTAACTCGTACAATAATACCGAAAAAAGCGATCCCTTCGTGGATAGCTTCAAAGGACGTGTTGTTGTTTCGGAATGGAATTGCCAGTCTAATCGAAATAGGACAGCTGTGGCTAATGATGGCCTTGACTTTGGGTGAAATATTTTATACAGCTTTCTTTACAAATCTGTCAATGTATTTCATCAAAGCGCGACCTCAAGTATATCTATAGTGTGTAATAATATTATTAAAAAAGAAAGAGACAAACTTTCTTCCAAACATTGTTTTTCTTTCCAAATGGCCTTTTTATTAAGGTCATCCAAAATACTCACCTTCTTCGGTGTAATACATACATTATTGTCACGTAAAAATATTTTGAAATTTCAATTTTTTACCTGCTGTTATGTAATGAATAGAAAATGTAGTAGAAGAGTGTAGAGGACTACGTGTGTTCATTAAACCTGATGAGCCGGTGTCTTTTTGCCACACAAGGTTTCCCTTTATTAATAATCGGATCCGTTCAATTTCTCCTGAGTAATGTAGCAGCTAAGAACCGCCCCCAACAAGTCAGTAGAACATACTTGATCATGGCTGCAATGAGTGCTCTGCCAATACAGGCTACCGCATTATGCTGAGCTCACTCTTTCTACCTCTTTCCCTTTTTCCCTCTTTCCACTCTTCTTCCTGACCATCATCTTGCTAGTAAGCTCCTTTGGTATTTCATCGTTTGAGTCTTGTGCTACAAACTTTTCCTTCTTTACATTAATCCGTTCCATTATCGGAACACAATTCTGAATCCGTTTTATATACCTTGTTAAACGGCACAATTTAATAAATACGAAACCTCAAGCCTATTCCGAGCCAGATAAATAATTTTTTGATTTGAAAATAGGGGACGTCCGTTTATTTGGAAGGCTTACGGCATTACCGCTAAGTAAATGAATTGATTATTTGATGATAGCTATTATGGGACCCAACGATCATCCGCGAAGCATGTGTAATCACAAGCCCGCTTGTAAACCTGAGTCTTCGGGAGCTGGCATTATATTATTTTTTTCTTCAATCTTCATTAGATTTAGCAATTTAACGGTTTACGAAGAATGCAATCGTTGCGCGTTATCACGGGGTGACAAATTAAGAGGAAACAGTACATTTATTCGTAGGGAAAGAGAAATGTCGCAATTTTTTGGTCCTGGTGTGGCAGTTTTACTATGCAAAAATTTCACCGAGTTTCGAAAATATAATTGCACTGTAAATCATTAACAGACGAACACTGTATTTAGGTGTTATGAGATGTTATGAGCCAGTAGGGAGGTGCTTATTGCAAACGTAGCATTCGCAGTTATTAGTTTTACCGTCAACAAAGTTATCCATAGTTTCAGGCATTAATGTGAATATATTTGTCTAGCTGTGCTAGTAACGATGCAACCTCAAGCTGAAAGCTCTCCTAACAGTTCCTAAATTGTTTAGATTGCGAGATCGCTTTTTTAATATTCGCTACCATAGCTTGGGACTTACTGAACCAATCTATTATATACGGGCTGGTTTAACCTCGCGCAATACATATCATTAGTTATGAAGGACCGACCCTTGAAGGATGTTAAACAACGAAAAGGAGTTGAGTTTCGCCGGCAAGCAGCTGTGTATAAATACAAGTGACGATACAAGTTTAAGGGGAAAGAAGAAAGAAAGTTTTTGATTTTGAAAATTTGCAGTTAAATAAGAAGACTCGTAAGTACTCATGCACTATAAAGTGATACATTAATCATTATCCGCTGATGAATTAACATCTTTGTTATAGGCATTTATCATGATCCTGTTGTGGAATTTTGCTCAGTTGAAAGTTGAATATGTTGAATATGTAAGTCGAAAAGTATTTTAATACGAACGAAAATTTAAATTAAATTGTTTCTCGACGAAACGAATTTATGTTCTCATGTGGATGCATTTACCAATGAAAGCTATAAATCGCTGTTAATACTGTAAATGGTTAAAAGGAATAAATTCAGTTTTGAAGTAAAAGGCGAAGTGATATTAACATACGCAACATACATATGTACTCATCGTATATACACGTGCATATGGTTAAAGTTGAAATTTATGTAGATCTTCATCCCTTTCACCCTTTACGTATATGTACCATGTATATATATATATATATATATATA
>CCAG010017472.1:0-20071 GCA_001077435.1 Glossina morsitans morsitans | reverse complement strand
TAACAATCTAAGTAACATTACGGAGCTTATAAAGCTTTTATTAGACTAAAGGACTGACTACTGAAGCATTTTATATAATGTTCTTTAAAACCCCCATGAAATCAAACAAAGAAAGTAAAACAAAATAAATATTAAACGAAATAATACAATAACAACATTAACACGACCACGAAGATTTTCAGTTTGCACAGAATACTTTTTCCACCCTTCACATATTTGCATGTTATTCAAAAAGTTTTTCAAACGAATTTTGACAGATGATCTCCGCATAAACTTAGAATCATCATATCTATGATATAGTATTTGAAAATATTATTTAGATTAAATTCGCATCCATGTAAAGCATGATGCGGAGGATGAATATTCCAATTTGGAATAAATTCATCATTTCCTATTTAGATGTCAAAGTCATTTCGGCTCTCTGCAGAGTTAATGCGCGGAGTTATGTGAAAAAAACGGTTAAGAATTGGTTCGAAACGTATATTTACGAAAATTCTGCGTTACCGCAAAGCCGTGTAGTAAATAAAAGTGGCGCTTACCAGATCGGTGTTAGCACGTCTAAAACGTGCATTGTGTGTGCTATATTGAGCATAACACTTATCGATTGAGCATACATCGGCTAGGCGGCGGTCAATCGCATTTCTTTTCTCCGTTCGTACTTCTTTCTGACCATCATCGTGTTATATATATAGGGGAGATTCTTTGCGCGATTGATGTTATTTAAGAAAAAAAAAAGGCATTTATTCTCATGAAATCATTTTTAATTGATAATGTCATGAGCCAGTATTTAAACCCCCCCCCCAAAAAAAAAAGGAAAATCTTATCTCTCCATTTCTCACACCATTTTGCTGTTACCTCAAATTAAAAATGTTCAGCCAACTTTTATTTGATCACCCGTTAGAAACTAAATGTCTGTTAAACATCTGGAGCGTTCATTAAGCATTTCAACGTCTTCTGTCACATACAACTCTCTCTCTCTCTCTCTCTCTCTCAATGATAATTTCATTTATTTCAGTAATATTAACTCATTATAATTATTTCTTATACAAATTGTAGCCAAAAGCAATTTTGCTTTACACGTTTGCTTTACGCGTTGCTCAAAATACCTGTAACCCTAAGGTGACCCAAGAGTTTGAAGAGTTTCTCATTTAAGCGAAATAATGTAAACGTATCGGGCGTAGTTTCAGCGCGATTTACCTAAGCTCAATAGAATTTTGACAATCTGGTAGAGGAAATTAAAGACTATATCATCCCGATTTGTTTAAAAATGAAAATAATTTTTTGTAAATATCTGCAACCGTACACCGAGCTTCTGCCTATTTTTATCGAAAATCGTTCAAGTTACGTAGAACGTGATGTGCGTTAATATTTCTTAATTTTAATGGATCGACAATCAAAGTCTCAATGATGGATTCATTCAAGCTATGTGAGCTTTAATAGATGCAGTGTTAGTTAATTTGAGATATTCGGCAGAATAAATACTTTTTGGACTTATGTTCTAACTATGAAACTAACACTAACACTACTAAACATTATCAGTCAAATCTACGAATATTTAGGTAGGGCTTGCCAAAAAAAATTAAATGAAACCTTTGAGAAATATCAGTTACTTATATATGTTTAGTCGCATCTCTGTAGGTGGTATGCTTTTGCTTTTGAGAGCGAGAAATTAATGCCCTACAAACGTGAGAAGAATCTGGGAAGCTTTAATTTGATTGCTTGCTTCCATAAAAGTCACCACTTCTCCGTTTGAACATGTGACTGTAGAAGCTTTGTACGGATTAAATGAAACTTGGAAAAAAATAGAAGTTAGCGCAACTAAGATATGAATGCAGAAGTTTACAGCATAATTTAGTTAAGTATGCAATGAATGCGATGTTCATTCGAAAAGCGATTTAAGGCGATTCGTTCACATTCGCTTCCATGTATTTAATGCATTTAATTTCTATATTTACCTTTACATGACCGTGACCTCGTGCCTTATTCGGTTTTATAATTCCTTTGTTTGTTTGCAACAAACATTAATGCAAATATCAATTTTCATAATTGGAAAGTTGCAGTTTTCAAGGTACGAGTACTTGAGCTTATTTTATTGTTGTTATTTCATTTCTTGTATCTCGATGTGTTTCTTAATTAAGTGCTTGCAGTGATAAAAAATTTTATAAACATTTTAACAAAAATAATTCCACTTTTTATAGTTCGAGTGTTAGTCCATTTTTGCGTTTAACTAAAAGTTACTAACAATTTATCATATATTGAATATATATATAATTGCGTCGTAAAAATAAGAATTGTCGGGCAACATCGACCGTTAAACATTACATCCTACAATATTTCGCCAAATACATTATTTGCATGCGAAGACATGATATTCATAAGAGCAGTCATGTTGCTTATATCGGTCCAAGCGATAACTGACGTGATACAAATTTAGCAAACTTAACTTACTTGTCGAAGATTTTATCATTTTTCAACTGTTTCCACCATAAAGAACTACAAATTAAACTCTGTCGCCATGTATGGGCTTTCATTGCCTATACATAACAAGATCTAAAAAATAGATCTATTTGATCCAAATGCCCTACTGTTAATTTTTAAACCAAACTGCCACTGTGGATCAACTTCCATCATTAAATATTGAACAAAGGACTTACTGTTCATAACCAAATTCCAAATTGGAGCCAAAAATTAGACCTATGTGATGTAATTTGGTCCACAATTATACACAAATTTTCATTGTAATTTAATAAGAATAAGACATTTTTGGCATGAAAGGATTTATACTCACCTCATGAGGATCCTTATATATGGGGCTGTCCACAAAATTCACTTACTTAAACCATACTAGCCTTATGAAGCAACGTTCATTAGGGTTTGGACATTTTTGCCAAACAAAGGCTTATTATGCGTTACATAACTTGCGGTGCAGGCGGAAACAACAACCACAGGGATTTGAGTTATATTCATTCTTTGTTATAACAATCGATTCAAAAGCATAAGCTCGTCTGTCAGTCTGTTCACTTGTCCGCCTGATATCTCTTCATATGTTTGTGCGCTCAACCTACTGAGCTTAAGATATTTTGATGGAATTTTTTATAGATTTTGGTCCAAGGACAAACGCTATTGAAAATGGTTGGGTTTGCATTACTTTTCCGACTATTTCTCATATCGTATGTACAATAAAAAATTAAGACTGACGCTGCAGAAATGCGTGTTTACTAACACGACACTATTAATGAACAAAAACAAATTTTCTTAACCGAACTTTTATTTAAAGATACACACGCATGTACACAGTATGTTATAGCCTTATAACACTTATAAATGTATCGTACGTGCGCTATCAATTCAAGTTCAAGTAAATGTCGGGCAAAACATTGCTTAACCAGAAAAATACCGTTTCATGATAAAAAAAAAAAAACAAACTCAAGTTCATTTTCAAGAACGTAAGAATACTACACATACACATATACACTTTTACACACGCGCATATATATCTATATATATATATATATATATTTAAAAATTTCATTTCAGTCGAAGGTTTCATATCTAACAACAATTGTCCTCAGATATATCTGCGTTACTTTCTCTTTCTCTCTCTCTTCTCTCCCATTTTATAGCTCACTTCTTCTCTACATCTAAGCCTTCAAATATACACATCTAAGTTATCTGATTTTATCGGGAACCATTCCGTTAATGATAACAACTTTCACTGTTTCAAGTTTCTGTTCTCTTATCCTAATGAGAGCGTTTGCTTTTTACATGAAGCAAAAGAATTGTGGATAACTCTTTCGTATTTCAGCTAAGCAATATACTGGCATGAATTGGGCAGATTTATTTACTTGATCACCTACCTATTCATAAATGTGGTAACAGAAAAAAAGGCAAAAACATTTGCAAAGTTTTTCTTTTTTAATTTCTGTGGTCTACGGAACCTGAAAGGGAACAAATTTTTTCCTTTCGAAAATTTACTTAAGGTGAAATTGAAAATTCGCTTTAAGCTCAGTTCTACAATTGCTTTCATTCTCTCTTTATGCTTAATTTCATCTATTTGCTTATATGTGTATGTAAGTTAATGCCGGTTACATAATCATATAGACTTTAAAGATTGGTAGTAGGAAGAGTATATTTTTTTTATATTCCCCCTTTCCCTGACATTATTTGACACACACACACACACACACGCGCCAAGCACACCCACACGGTCGCGTGCGTACAATATAGAGCCTTTCAATGCGGACGCATTCTTTTTTAATTAATTGATGTCCTTTTCTATGTCGCTCCTTTCATTTTTCGATTTGTTAAAATCGATCACTTAATCACGGCACAGTAGAGACTGCAATAATATTTAGAGAGGATATAAGAAATTCTTATCAAGATTCTTCAATTTTCGATCGTTCTGGCTGCGTTCGATTGACTAAGCGACCGAATGTCGAGGGAAGGCAATTACTTTTCATTATATTTTTGGGGCAAAAAGAACGTAGCCCTACAATTTGAATAGAGAAAAAAAAATAACACGATCAGATATTAAGAAGATATAAGTCATTCGTAAGAATTGCGCATTACTGCGATCAGCAAATTAAATGAATTAAATGAATCTGCGACTTGTGGACGTTTTCGGTGAAAGAGCACTCGGTGGATAAATAAAACGTAATTAAAATCAATAAAATTTGCATAAAATATTTAATTTTAGTTAAAAAGTTAGTAAGTGCACTAAGAACTTAGTCTATGCTTTAAAAAAAAAGAGTCCATAATGTTTGGTCCTACAATTTATTTCTTTGTTTAACAAAAATTATAATAATAATAATAATAATAATAAAATCCAAATAAAGTTAAAGATAATAAATTTTCACAATTATTGAGGAGCCATTCAAAGCTATGCTACTTTATTTTTAAGAGGAGCACACATAAGATTCTCCGCCGTTTGGCAAAAGATTCTTTTTTTTTTTAATCATAAAGCCGGTCAAAAGCAATTTTTGCAGGTGATAGTCAATTTTTACTATTAATTAGCGCATGGAGTGAGTGTCGGATAAATTCAAAATGCAATTGTTATAAAAATAAGGAATCGTTAGTTTACGGCTAACTGAAAAAAAAAAAAAAAAAAAAAAGAAGAAATTGGAACGCCATATGCACGAGTTGCCAATATAAACGCAAGAGGGTTGAACAGTCAGTGCGAAGGAAACATATGTATGTAACAAAAAAAGGACAAAGAAAACTGCTAGCCAACAACAATCGCCAAGAGTCCTTAAATAATCCTTCAACTTAACCTTAGTTGTCATAAGCGTGGAAAATAAATAAATTTTGGTTCCAAACAGAACAACACAAACATTACAGCAGTGCTTTGTTATACGCATGAATATACAATAAATTCGCAAGTACTTGAAAATGTTAAGCAGGTTAACAGCAGTCAGGAAATTAAAAACAAAATTTATATAGTGCTCTGATCTTAACAAGCCCCAAAGGATTTATGTGAAACCATGATTACATAACTGGCTTTTTATCCGGTACACAAATGTACACAAGAAATGAAGAATGAAACAAAAAATGTAAACAAAATGAAAAACTTAACTACACTACACTACACTAAGAAGCTTTTTATGGAGAGTGGGAGAACGAAAAAAGAAAGAAAGAAAAAAAAAAGAAAAAAAGAAAGAGAAGAAATGAGAAAGATAACCCAAAGGAAGGAAAGAGAAAGTGAGAGAAATCAGGGGAAATTTATTGGAAGCAGACAGAAAAGCTTTCATATATAATTAAGGCTTCTTTCTCATGGAAAGTTTGGAAACCGTTAGGAAATTTCATCTCTCCCTCTTTAATGATTGTGTATGCGCGCACCTAATTCAGAATGAACATGAATTTTGTGTTGCCGTTAAGGAGGCTTCCTGCCTTTCGATAATGTTTTATTGCTTACTTTACTGTTTTACTTGAACTTGAATTAATGAAGAAACGAACGGTTATGCCTACCTACACGGTAATGCGTTCACATGGATGACTAACAGTGGTAAGAATTCGTTTAAGACGTGTTTTTTTCTTCTTCTTATTTTTTGTTTCATTTCATTTCAATGTATGTATTAGTAAGAATGCGTCTACGCACTTACTAACTAATTTGCATAATCGGAAAGGTGGACGGAGAGGCTATAAATTATGAAAGCAGAGCAGATATAACTGACGTAAATCGGTTTGCCAGGCTATTCAAGACCAAACTCTTTAGGCTGTTAATTATATCATCCACAAATACTAAACGAATAGGAAACAAGACGACTTGCTTGCCCTTTACGATTCTAGTTAAAAAAAAAAAAACAAAAACATAAGAAAATTGTCTGTTATCTAAGTAGTAAAAGTTATTTAATTCATTTAAGACTTTCGTGGTATTTTTCTTTTGCACTTAGTTGGTGCGTTGTTTCATTTCATGAGGCGTTTTTAAACAGAACTAAATTTCAATTTATTCAAGCGATTGATAGTTTCACAGATCATATAAACTCAACTATACACATTTTAATCCGAGTTTAGCGCGTATATCTGTCCGTCTGTCCACCTGTTCGACTTATTGCAATTCTACTGACCAATGTTCGTTAAGAAATTAGGAATGAGCTTTGGCCGATAATTATTTTAAATTGGGGTCAAGCAATTGAAAAGTTTCATTGCTTTCGCAAATTCCCGTAAGGGAAAAAGGTCGCGAGCGACGAAAATGTTGAAAAGTTTATCGAAAGTAGTTTCCAAAATTTCATCGCAAAGATTTCCTGCCTTTCGTTAAAACAGGCAAACTAACTAACACTGGTGTTAATGAAAACACGAATTTGTTAACTTGCGAGCGAAAGATATTCACTATATATAGTGAAGCAAATTAATTTCTTTATGAATCGCTTGGCTATTTACCTTCATTGTGGTCTCAAGTCACGAAAATCTTGAAGAACAAAGTGAGTGAGTTAAAGTGAAGGAAGCGATTGGTCTTTACGCGTGAATGAAAAATTGAAGCTCTTGCAAAAGTCTGTCTTTTTTCTCTTATTTTGGTGTTTGCAGTTTGTTTTGCTCTCTCTCGCTTGGTACAGTGCCAACGTAACGGAGAAGTTGGGTTTAATTTGTTGACAATTTTTGTGTTGTGTTTTATATTTTGTCTTTTTTTTTCTTTATAATCCACTTGTGTCGCGTTTCGTTTTTGCTATGCAAAGTGAGGTGCTATTATCGGCCGTGCTACTGATGCAGTTCTGGACCCCTCAAAAGGCTTACGATGGTCATATCCTCACTGTAGGAAGCGGGACATAGATTTCTCCGAACTCTTCACGGAGACGAGAAATTGTTTGCTTGATTTGAGCAAAAATCTCGGCTCCTTGTGGGAGAAGTTGGAAATACTTGAGACTAGGTTTGATGAGTGTCGTTATATTGAGCATTCATCTTCTCCCACGCCTAGCACAGTTACAACTTGTAGCGTAGCGTGTGGTGCGTCACCTCTAAGTTCTCCTAAGTCTGATGCGTTGGTACAAGTTAGCGCTTCCTCAATGTTTACAAAGAACGTTAGCGTTTCTGCTATCGTTGAGTCGGTCGGGAACAGAAAAGTTACAAATAAGCCGGAAAGTCCTTCTGGTTTGAGCTATGCTGAAGTGGCAAGGGTATCTCTTTCCAGTGGCGTCACTCATTCCACTCAGCCGTCATCGCTTAAAGCTAATAAAGAGAATAATAAATCGTTCGTCCGAACGCTGGTAATCAAACTGGGCACGACGCAAAAGCTGCTCATGCAAGTGTGGTTCCCCTTTCTATATTCTCCCCAACTCAAAACTTCCCAGCCATGAACCCTACTGTTCCTACTAGCGATGACATTTGCTTGCCGGCAGTCCCTCCCAGAAAGGCAATATTTGTGTCAAGACTGGCACCTGATATATCTGTGGACAACATAAAAAGTTGTCTGACGGCGAAAGTTCCATTGGTCAATATAAAGCATGTTACCATTTTCAAATTGGCTCCTTCTCGATCTATCGCTCGTGATCGATACTAATGCAGTAGCCGTTTCCCCTTCAAAAAACGAAAATGTCAGGAGCTTAAATTCAAAAATTTGTTCTACTTTCGTAAATTCAGTGAGCACGGAGTTTTCTTGTCTGGCCTTCACTCAAATTTGATTAAAACCTGATCTAAATTCGTCGGAACTTTTCCATATTTCTTTTCAGGTTTTCAGAAATGATCGATTGCATCGCAATGGTGGTGGTGTTTTAATTGCCATATCTGCAGCAGTCCCGTTCTATTCAATTGAATTTCCCACTACCCCCGACGTTGAACTTATCGCCATTCGAGCGAAATTTCCTAATAAATAGTTATATGTAACCTGCTCCTATATTCCCCCAAATTCAGATATCTCCATACATAAGAAAGAGGCCGCCCTGATTTGTTAAGTGGCCACGCAATCTAACGCCATATACGAGTCAGTCTCTTCAACTCACCTGAAGGTGAAAAACGTTGTGTTCGCTTGTAGAACCCATATGAATAAATTCACATATACTAGGTTGACAGACCAGACCAGCGTTGTGTGGTTAAAGCTTAGCAAGCAAAATATGGTTAAATCTGTACTTTGCATAGCAAATGTGTAAATATTTCAGAAGAAATATTTAAAAATATTTTGCACACGTGAAAATATAGGCAAAGCAGACAACAACAATAATAGCACCAACAACTATGTATAAGCCATATGACAACATGAAAGCACATATTCCATAACATTTAAGGGGCCAACGTAAACAAGAGCAGCAAGTCAGGAAGAGGTACTGTGTTGCGCTGCTGCCACTAAAGCCACAATAATAATAACAATAAAGTTGAGTTGTCCTTTACCTGTAAGTAGTTAAGTAACTGTACGTGTATTTTACTTTAGTTAAGATGTAAGGTGTAATGAGTTACAGTCTTACAGTTTGTTAGTTAAGCAAGTGAATAACCATACGGAGTGGAGAACCACCATACGACGTAAATATTGGAAAATTGACATGAACGATAAAAATAAGTTGAAGCGGACATATGACACGAAAGCAACAAAAATGGTGTTCTCAAAAACAGCAAAAAATTAAAGCAACAGCAACAACGTACACATAAAAGTTCCGACTACCGCCACATATTTGAATCAGTTGAGTAAAGAAAATTAAATATTATTACGAGAAGCAGGCAAATGCAAACACATTTGCCATACAAAATATAAATCCGTTATGTGTCTCTTTTTAAACGTATGGTTAGAGAGAGAGAGAGAAAATATCTAGTAAATTATCTCGCGATATACAGAATTCAATATTTTTCGATGGAAGCAGCTTAACACTTCGTGCATAAACCTTATGATCGTTAAACTGAAAACGACCTAGAGTTGCCTACGTCGGTCCTTTATAAGATGCAAAACTTCAAGGCGAATAATTCAATAATTCTTCAAGTTGTTCTTTCGTCAAATTCTGCATAGAACTCGAGTAACGCGTTTAAGTGAAACGTTATAGCACTTCTGCAAACGTGTCATTTTTAACTTGGCTTCATTCTCGACCAATATTTAATTTCTTAAATTTTAAAATAAAAAGTAAATAAGTAAAGTCTTCTACACCACTCTTGGAGTTATTCATATAATGACTTTTCAAATTAAGGCATTGTGTGATCCGATTCGAACAATTTTCAAAAGTACTTGTCCTTGGACCAAAACATGCCAGTGTAACAAAGTTAATCAAAATGTTTAAAAAATTGTAGCTTGTAGGTTGAACAGAAGAAAACAAGATAGATAGATGGAGAGACAGAGAGAGAATTAGAACCACATTCTATTCATTCATCGATCGGCATAATAAATGGTGAATCTGCCTTCAGTCCTTCCGGGTGTTGCGTACATCCGCATAAACTTATATATCCTTGTAGTACAAGTGACGTAAAACAATTTTTTGAATCTTTACGAAAACTGAATCTTTATTGACATATATATGATATATATTTTTTCATATTTCATGCGGAAAATTGGTTCATGAAAGTAAATTGGCGTAAGTCTATTATTGTCTAATGTTAATGTTAATGTGTTAGAATGAAAACTTCTTCATGGTAGCAATTTGACATAAAAATTATTTGGACCAAATTTGGGCCACATCGATCTCTTTCTTGGCTTCCACTCTATATAAGATTTCCCATGAACGGGAAAAGTCTTGAGAAGAAAGTTTAATTTTTAATATTTTAGGATGAAAATTAGTCTGTACTAGGAGTTTAGTAAAAAAAATTAACGTTCGGGAACTTTGATGACATAGCCCGATTCAGTAGACTCTATAGGAGTTATCCTGAAAAGCAAGTTTTCTATTAAAAAAAAAAAAAAAAAAAAAAAAAATACAGTTTTTGGGAATTCAATTAGGTTTGCAAAATTTGGGTCACGCCATATACATGTTTTGGGTATCTTCCAATATGTGGGCTTTCATGAAAAGCATCCCTTTGCATGAACATAATGCGTTATGCGAGTGAGTAATTGTACTAAACGAAATGGTGTAGAGTATTTGATGGCCGATGTTGCCCGACTGTACTTTGTATGCTGTGTTTGGCTTTATTCATAGCAAACAAAAATTTTTGTAGAATTTGTAAGTTCTGGATGAGTCATCCCGAACGAGTGCAGTTCTATATCAAATTGAATGGAATCGAATATGAATTCCCGTAAGATTACCGATAAAAATATCCCATCCACGTAACGTACACTCTTTAGGTCACTGAATCGATGTTCCTTTCATGTGTTTTTGACCAACTTTCGTTTTCAACGTTTAAATTTATTAACATATAGAGAAGTCGTTCAACGTTAATCGGTGAACTCAACAATTGTTTTAAATTTTCGCCACTGCTTTATGCATAAATGAAATTTAACTTTCATCTCAAGCCTTTAGTACTTTTCATTAATAAATTGTAGGGAAAGTTACGTCATAGTTCAGTTTGCATTTCCTTACATTTTTCGATAAAGTTATGATTTATGGTTGTGGAAAGGGAAGAAAAATTAAAAAAAAAAACACACCTACACTACAGTTATAAACAAGAAAAGAAAATCATTTGTAAAACTAAAGGCCTACAAGCAAGGTCACGGAAGAAGGAAGTTATACAACAATTATTATATTTTGCATAGTAATGATAATAATAGCGCTCATTACATGCCGACGTTGTTGTTCTTGATATTGATGATAATCTATAATGTATGTATATAAAAAACAATGCAAAAGTAACAAAACAACAAGTAAGCATTACGTACCACAAACTGCATTTGTAATACGATAAAGAATTCAATGTTAGCTGTAAGCAACAACATCGCTATTATGAATATAATAGACGTTAGATAAACGAAATTCTGAAAAAAAAAGAAAAGAACAACAAACACGCATACACCAGTTGTGTGGACACAAATCGAAATCCCCTTCATTTAGGATAATCATAAAATATAGTACGAGAACATTGGCAAAATGATGAAAATTGATTAAAAACAATTTTGGTTATCGCACGATATAGTAATCACCGTTCCTTCAGCTCATAGGTTCTAGTATAAATTGAAAACTCTGCTCGTGTACTCTCTTCGCGCATGTCAGTTCCTAAGAGCAAATCTATTTGAATCAAGATATGGGTCGATAAATAACGGAACAAGCAATTGGACGTCTTCTCCGGTGAAAAAATCTCCATGAGTCCAGAGTTGAAAATCCCGACTCTCGGACTACGCTTGGCGGAATTTCACGTCATTTGGATCATTTGCTTACCAGTTGCAGTGACTTTGGCAATTTCGAAAGTGTTATAAGAACATCTCCCTGTCGAAAACAAGAACTTGGCGATGGGAGTTTTTATGCGGAACGCAGTCGACGACGTCAATCTGCGGCGTGTGCATAACTTGAAAAAACATTAAAAAAGAGCTGAAAATCATTCTCGATGATGGTCGAAAGGTGAGGTTGCAAAAGATTGAACGAATTGAACGCATTTGAAACGTATGTGAAACGTATTTCTTACATGGCTGCCGCGTTTTATTTACCGTGAAACAAATGGATCGAATCATGGGACACAATCAAAAAAATGCATAAATTGAAGTTTGGATTACTGCTACACGCATTGCGGCCTTTAAATCTGACCGTCAGTAACTACTATTTGTTCGCAAATGCCAAAAGGATGCTCCAGGCAGAAGGATTTCTATCAAATAATCAAATCATTATGAAAACTGTTGAAGGAGACTGTGGTTTGCCATTTAATTAATTTAAAAAAAAAAAAAAAAAAAAAAAAGACTGCATGTCAACAAGCAGCATTTACTATAATGCACATTATTCTGCTTTAAATTGGAAAGAGAAGTAGCTAAAGCTGCAGCAGTTATTAAGTTGGCTATGAAACGGTTAGAAAGTGATGCGCCTAATTTCGTGTAAAAAATTCCAGCCGATACCTAAAGATCCGTTTGGTGGAATTAGAAAGGAATCGTATACTACGAAATTTTAAGACCCGGCGGAACTATTATATTTGAGGGATACCGGGGGAACTGTTATATCTGAGCGAAATTAATTAGCGCACTTAAGGGAAAGAAAGTCGACAGTTAATTTAGCCGTAGAATAACGTCCGTCCGTCTGCGGAAAAAGCAACTCAGAAGGTGATCTTCGACTTGGGCAGGCAATTATTTCCGATTGTGAATTATTCCCCAGACTTGGTTTCTTCAGACAACCACTTGTTCACGAAAGTTGAAAATGTCCTAAAATGGATTCGCCTTGAAACCGCAATCTCTCCACTGCCATGTAAGCTATTCGCCAAGACGCCAAAGCTCATAGGCATTGATGATGAATATTTCTAAAAAAGGAGCTTCTGCAACAAGTATGTTTCAAATAAAATTGAATTCTATCAAAAATTGGGCAGAACTTATTCCCACACCTAATGAAAAGCGTAGTGAATAAGAGAAAGATGTAAGAATGAATAAAGGGGGTTTATTTAAAATTTTTTTACAATAAACCAGGAATTATTGGGCATTATTCCAAACATGTCGAACTTTCAAAGTGAAAATAATCATATTTTCTTTGCTTAATAACGGCGAGAATGACTCGAATGTGAATATAATTTTTATTATCGTCATAAAATGCAGAAAATTATGAAACAGAGAAAAGTGACAAGAACAGAGTGACAGAGTGAGAGAGAGAGAGAGAGAGAGAGAGAGAGAGAGAGAGAGAGAGAGAGAGAGAGAGAGAGAGAGAGAGAGATGTACATATGCATATATATTCATAATACCCTTGGAACAAGAACACACACAATAAAGTTATGCAAAATTATTAGATTTTATTTAGCAGCTAACAAGAATCAACGTTTGCTTGTATATGTATTATATATGTTTTCGCCAAATTCAATTGTTAACCCTACCTTAAGCTTGGAATATTTCGCTTTAGTTCCAGTAAGAAAGATAAAGAAGCAATAAATGAAAAATTTATTTCAATAAACGTCACATTTTTGCACGTTTCGTTATTTTACATAACATTCAAACAATATTTTTAACTACATACCACCAAATGTGTTATTTATTAAGCTTGTAAAATATGTAGAAACTAAAATTTTTTTCAATGTATTTTTAACTGAAAAGAAAAAACTAAACAAATGTATGGATATGGAATGAAAAGTCAACTAACTGAGATGGTTGTGACCTTACGATAATCGTGATATTTCAAATCGACATTTGTTAGCGATAAAAAAATTGTTTGCAAAAATTTTGATCACTTTTTCACTTGAAAAAGGCATTTATTCTGGAGAATTGCTGCAAAATATTGCAATATATTGATCAAAATAGTTTCCATCATTTTCTACAACATTTTACGATCTTTTCAGGAACATGTCGAAAAAGCTTATATTGATTTGGCAGCAATCCACCCACCGACCCATTTTCGTCACTTCGTCAAATTTCTGGACTTGCATTCCAGCCAAGCCAAGCAGCAAGCTGCATCGATCCTGAAGGCGCCATGTGTGGTGAGTACGCTAGCTGTGACAGAACTTCCTTGTCGAGCTGCAACCGTGTATCCTGGACAATTCTTGCAACAAGTAGCTGTAGTAAAGAATGGCATTTTCAGTCAATTAGTGTCGCGACTTTTAATTGGGATATTATGGATCAGCAGCGTCACCATAAGCCTGTGAACGTGTTTGATGGACTTCGGCAGCAGATTTCTTCAAATCAACAACAAAAGTAATAAATTTGGAAGAAGAAGAGTTTTAAGCGCTAAATAACACTTTATATAAACCTTTTATTTTATGTAGAGGAAGGTCAATCCCCATCGAATTCAACCGTTGCATACATACACGGGTATTTTCTATTTCTATATCATTTTTGCCTGGAGAACTCGCTGATCAAAATTTTTGCAAGCACCTTATAGTTAATCTGATACTTTACAGTTTATACGAGTTTGGATTAATTACATGCAAAGAGTAGATGATTTTTCGCTTACTCTGATACTCAAACGTCAACGTATTCTAAATTTAGAAAAATTAATTTACTTGTCAAAGATTTTAACATTTCCCACTTGGTTCCACGATAAGAAACCAAAAGATTTTATCGCCATAGAAGGAATTACTTTCATGGGAGCCTCTTTATATGGTAAGATCTAAAAATAGACCAATAGATATTACGATATGGCGAGGAGTTCCGATAAAAAGTTTTCCCACCAATTTATTGAGCGATTTTTGTCGCGAAATTCTAAAAATTATACAAATTATTTTGATGTGTTCGTGTTTATGTGTTTGATATCGCGAGTGGCGGAAGAAGTGGTCCGATCGGAACCATTTTCAATATGGAATCAGTTTCGATATAATAAAAGGTGGATTTAACTCAAATACTTTTGGGTATTACGAATGTCCGCGTCGCAGGTAGTGCAGGGCATAAAAATTAAACTTAAAGCAAACTTCTAAGGTAAGAGTAACTTGACTAGAATCTATAGTTTTGTTCCATCAAATTGTCAACGGCAGCTTTAGACAAAGACAACTTGGAGAGGTTGTTGAAATCTTTTGGACAGATTGTGAATAGTTTTCAGATTCTTCTTGAAGACTCACATTTTAATCCAGTTTTTTCGAATGACACAATTATTGGTTAACTGATATTGATTAGGTACATATTTGAAATAAGAAATTTTTTTTGTTTACTGAAGGAACATAGTTCCGTTTCCGAATTAGTTTCGTTTTTTTTTAAGTTTCCATTAATAGAAGTAATTAGACGTGTGCATCAATCTTAATCTCAATATGCGATTTAGTGCAAGCCGTTTAACTTTCAGTTTTCACTTACAGTGAACAATTACAAATACATGTATATATGTCATCGATTCTAATCCCACTTTGGCGAACCTAAACTTTTTAACATAAAGGAAGGTTAAGGAAGTTAAAATGTTGCAACTATGCAAAGACTACTGAACACTTTGTTAATAAAATTCTCTTTATTTATTTATTTATTTATTTTTTTTTTCACTTTTTATTAGGACTAAAGTATGGAAAGAGATTTTCAAAAACAGAACTATGCAGTCTGAACATGCCATAGAATAAATTTATGTGTCAACTAAGTATTTTGTATCAGTTACCAACCCAAAATACTAAAAATTGGAGAGGATACGGAGATGAATTCGAATTAAGTAGCAACTGCTTGCCAACCGCATTAACGGGACTCTGTGAATACCCGAAGAGCGCTCTTTTAAGTTGTTCAGAACGAAAAATGTAAGACATTTTTGTGAACCTCTTGTGGGTCGATATGAAAGTATCTTTCGCATGAGCTAAAGACATTTAAACTCTTCTCCTGTGCAAAACTATTTTGAAGAGTTTTTTGAAATGTGTCCCGTTAGCCAAAGACGGCTAATAGTCCAATATATATGAGTCAAATTTGAGACTTCACGACGGTAAACTGGGAAACAGTTTTCATATAATAATTTTGCTAGAATATGACGCTATACGGATGCTGATCATCCAATGCAATTTGAAGAGGACTCGTCCTTCATCATTGAACAGAAAATCGACGAACAGACATGCTTAAGCCGACTCAGTAGATGGATTTCTGAATCGATTGCCATAGTTAACGGTGAGTCCAGAACCATAATCATCCATAATAAGATCGTATTGAAGGGTGTATATAATTTTTAAATATTATCAAGTCTAAAACGAAACCTATCCATATTTCATGGTAATCCGACCATTAATTTATTGGTTATAGCTATTTTAGTGACAAAACTTTTGTCGCTTTGAACGACTTTTGTCGGTTCCTATCCACTCGGCTGACTGCCGATTTGACTTTGGAGGATTGTGGTGAATCCATGTTATACCTTTTATCATATATCACATGAAAGAGTTTTATTTCGCCTAAACATCATCAAGTAGTGTTCCGCATCATCAATAGATTACTGTGTTTTTAGTCGAAAGGGAGCAAGCAACCAACACTCATTTCAAACACTGCCTGTGTGATATGATTATCAGTATCAGCTATCTGGGCAACATAACCTTTAGCTGTTTCAAAACAATATTTGGCACTTGTTTTATGTTTTTTGGAACAAGTGGCGAATTCGGGGGAATAAAGCGTTCAGCATCACGATCATCAATCCCACTTTGTCGAAAATTTGTAAATAAATCGCAAATTTATTTTCCCAACAAACAAGACCCGCCATAACATCTTCCGAACCAATACCAATTGTGAACGGTCTCTCTCCTCGTCAGGACCTCAGGACGAAACGTTAAGAAATTTAAGTTTTTTCTTGGTTTAAAAAATTTTAAAAAAGTAATGTCACCCAAAAGCCACTACGCACTTTGTAAGCTAATAGTCAGGCGGAATGTCATTAATAGTTGCTGCCATTTCAAAATTTGTTAATAGTGACGATCTACGAACTTGTTTGATCGGTATGCTATGTGATTTAAAAAAATAATAAATAAATTGAAAGTTCGACTAAGAATTCAAACTCAAAAAAAAAAAAAAAAATATTTTTGAATGAAAAATTCATTCATTCATTAATTACTTGAGTAAAAATATTGTCTTTTTCTTGAATTGCAACAATTTTATAAAAAATATTTATAAAATTTATAGCGAAAGGGGCAAAATATTAACTGCTACACCCACTTAAATACAAATAGAAATATAAATAAAAATTACTACTTCCTTCAGAGGACAGAACCGACTTACAACTAACTAACCAATAATTCTTCTTACGTCAATGAAAAACAAAATAAAAAGCAAAATGCATTTTCTCTTTACGAATCGTGGATTTTAAATTAAAAATTTCTACCATTCTAGGAAAAATGCTATCAAATATTTGGTTAATTAAACAGAACTTTTCTGTTCTGTTTCGTTGTTGTTGAACATGATTTTTAAGTAAATGTTGTTGTTTTGCAATAAATTAAATGTTCCTCGTACTTTGAGTGCACCTTAAGTTTTTCTCGTATCTCGTATCACGTGTCTCGTGTCTCGTGTCTCGTGTCTCGCCTTCTTCTTAAATACGTTATTGATTAACTTGAAATATAAAATTTTTCACAAGCAATTGCAAGAGATCTTAGGAAACAGTTAAAGTTAAAGAACAAAGAACAATGCGTGACTAAGCCATTCAATAAGAGGTATTCAAAATTTATTCTCCTCTCAATTAATTTCTTTCTTCTTTGTTGCCTTTTTATTTGGCTACATTTTACAATTGTAACCTTGTTATTCGATGCTGTTTTCTATGCGCCTCTTACATGTTCTTTTGAATTGTTCAAGAAATAAAGAAATATAACCTTCGGTTAGTTTCTTCAATTCTTTATATTACAATTGGGATGGCTGCACATTATATTATAGCTTGTCCTTACAAAACTTTCACAACAATTTTATGTGAAAAAAAAAAAAACAACAACTAACTTAAATTCTCAGAAAAAATATTTACAAGAATTTATGCTAACTAAGTAACTAAGTAAAAATGAATTCAGTTAATTTACTTTCTTTAAAACAGTGAAGTGCTGGTTCGCGGAAATGCATTGAATTTGCAATTAATTTAATGGTTCTTTTATCTACTTTTAAACGAATGTATTTGTGTTTGTTCTGAGAGAGTACGTCCATTTTGTGTGAATTTATCCAACACCTAGAAGGATTTTTTATAATTTTTTGTTTTTTTTTGTGCTTTTCTATTATTGTCAGTCTGTCAGTCCATTTTTGCGCTTTTGCATTTACAATCATCCTAATAATTATTTCTATTATACTTTGCAAGTGATATCTGCTAAGAGTTGTAAAGTAATGCGTGATTACACTTAACATTTAAATTTCGGATCTGTGGCCAACACATCGCAACCCAAAAGCATATAAGGTGTGTTACAAAAAAAAAAAAAAAAAAATGCGGCTTTTCATTTTTTTTTCTCGCATATTGCGAGAAAAACTATTCATCAACAACTATTTTGTCCCCCTCCTCGAAATACTGCAGATACGTTCTTTTTGGTATGATTTTTACCTCTTTTAGCGATGCGGTCTTTATCTCCTCGATCGTGGAGAAAACACCTTCCGTCGTTTAATGGGTCTCTTCAGTTTTGGGAACGGGAAAAGTCGGTGAAAATGGCGGCTAAGGCATGATAATAATGTTACCTTTGGCCAAAAAAATAAGGAACAAATGAAAATTTCGCAATTCTGGAACAAACTTCGTTGCCACACATTTTATGCTCAAAACATCCAAAAAACTTGTCTCGGATGTAAAGTCATAGCTATTTATACCAATTTTGAGAATTGCGAACAGACGAAAGTGCAAGCGAGAGGGCGACTAAGGAAACCAGGAATGAGCAGATGGAAGAACGGTTCCAAGTTTATTAAATCGGAATCTTAATGTTATCAAGAATATATGTATATATATATATATATATATATATATAGTTTATGATGTTGTTTAATGCCGAGTTGCTGTCTGCGCGCAGCAAAAGGAACAACTTTCAGTGCCAGTGGCACAACTCGAAATACTCTGGAATCAAATTCAATGTTATCCTCAGCTCTGAATGGTAACACAAACACACAAAGTGTCCTTATAAGGAATCGATTTTATAATTTTAATTTTCTATTGCGACAGTTTCGTGTTCGCATAATCGACTATAAATAATAAATATAACATATGAACATATGAAAAAGAAAGAAAAAAAAGGAAAAGAAAAAGAAAAACAAAAAAAGGAATTTAGTCTTTATAACGCTACAACATTTTCTGTGAACGTATATTAAGTCTTTACGGGTGCATACAACACCCACAACGAATACGAGTGCAAATAAATGCACTCTTTATTACATAAATCGGTTCAGAGCCATTTTCTTAAAACAATTCAAATTTACATATCCCTCCGATGTCCGCTTCATATATGCTTCTTTTCCGTAGTTTTGGTCATAATTGCTTACGTATTTCTATCAAATTTTTTGTATCGATATTTTTTGCCCAAACGATAAGACCTGTCGATAATAAGTGGAAATGATTCCTTTTTGAAATCTACTTCCTCTAAAGAGCCTTATATTTTGTCCTAAAACTCATTATATGATAAAAAAAATTTTTTTCCATTTTTAATATATTTTGAGAAAAATGATTGACCTCAATGGAGGTAAACGGTTGGAATGACATGGAATCGTTTTGCGAATGCCTTCTCCTATATAAAGGCTTATATGACGGTAAGGACGTCTGCTATTTCTATTACGTTATGATTTATGCTGCAAAATGATGCCTTTTTTTTTAGGTTAAGGGCTTAAGGGCTTGCAGAATATGAATAAGCAATAAAGTTCAATTTTGAATAAGTTAGGGAATACGTTGAAAAAGTGCATTAGATGAAGGAGTGTAATACATTTGATAGTCGATCTTGTCCGCCCGTAATGTTGTAAACTTGTTTTTAAATCTTCGCGTTCGTTGCAAATTTGCTTGATAGAATATAACCTTAAATATTCTTATGTTACAAAAAAAAGAATTTTGCTTTAGTATATCTGACAGTCACGTTAAGCATTGTGCTTGATAAAGTAAAAGAGAACGGAACAAAGCCCAGGAGCATAGTGGGCAAACATTGTTAAAATTCTAAGGAAAATAGAACGAAAAAAAAAAAAAAAAAAAAAAAAAAAATGAAGGGGAAAAGAAAAGTAAACCGGATAAAACCTTGAGGGTATGGCCGGTTAAGGGGGCATATG
>CCAG010017471.1:0-28512 GCA_001077435.1 Glossina morsitans morsitans | reverse complement strand
AAAAGAAAAAGAGAACGGAAAAAAACCCAGGGGCATAGTGGGCAAAAAATTTTAAAAATCTAAAGAAAAAAAAAAAAAAAAAAAAAAAAAAAAAAAAAAAAGCAATGAAGAGGTAAAGTAAAGTATACCGGATATAACCTTGAGTGTATGGCCGTGTAAGTGGGCATATGTGTGTATGTTGCTGTGTGTTCAAAGTAAAGTATATTTGCATACTTTAAAAAGCCGCATGCATGCTATAACAAATATGAAAATACTTAAGCGTAAACTAATATGGATAAAAAGTAACTCAAAAAACTGACAGTAAGTCGAATGACAAACAAATTTTTTAAACACTTTTAAGTAGAAAAATATAAGAAATAAGTAAACATAGAAAAAATCTAACCAAAGTTAACCAAACAATATTCGTTAGAATCTATATAAAATTTATTATATTTTTAAACATTCATTCGCACTCTCAATTCATTAGGTCAAAGTTATTCAATATGAGAGAAGGAAGGAAAAAGAAGTAAACGCCTCTTTTCTCTTTCCTCAAGGTAAAGGTTTTTTATTTTTTTTTTTTTTTGTTTTTTTTTTTTAATGAATCATTTGAACCTCCATGACTTTTATGTAATTAATGAAGATATTTTTTTTTTTTTTGTAAGGTGCTGGAGTTCAATTCCAGTCCTTCATACCTTCTCTCTCTGCGTCATGCTTCATTAAAAGTGCAAATGTGCAAATATAGGAATGTGTAAATGCCAGCATGAAAAAGAAACGCTCTGATCGCATAAATGTTACTACGATTACTTTACGTTTCCGGAATTCTGCATAGTACCCTTGAAATAAGAAGAGACCTGTGAAGTAAATCTAAAACAATGAGAAGGGAAAAGCTATTTATTATTCAAACAACTATAAAAAAGCACAACAATAAGTACTTATTTACAATTCTACATTTTTAAGTAATTTTCATTAATCATAAGTAAAATATGACTTTGACTTTGTAGAGGCGATAATATTACATGCAAACATACAAAGTTGTAAATTAACTCAAAATATTATTATTATTATTATTATTATTATTATTATTATTATTGTTTTCATAGGAGCAATCACTCAGAGGGTGTCTGCCTGCTATTCAACTACGACCTCTTTGCCTGCTAATTTGTTAAAGTATTGGATGATGAGAATTGCTTAGAAAAATAAAAAACCCATTATTAATAACCCTGTGACCACTAGTGATACTCCTGATGCAAACTATATGAAATGTGGTTAGCTTTAGTCGAGTATCGTATTTTTGGTTTTCTACGTTTGGTTTTTTTTTCTACCATTTTTCAATGATATTGCGTTTGAAAGCAGAACTCGTTTAAGCAATTGTCAAAATATACTGAAAATACTTTACTTAAGTTAAAGACGGGCGATAATAAAAGGGTTGGAATTGGAATGTCTCTCTTAAATATTGCATGCAAATTAAACAGACCAACAAATAATACCAGCAAAGGCAATTCTACAATTTTGTCATTGAAGTAAAAACAGTAGAAAAGGAGCATGACATATACACATACTCGGCAACATTGGCAGCATCGACAGCAATGATATTTCCCACTGCACTTATGAATGTGTGTGTGTGGCTGCGTGTATAGACGGGCATAGGCCTGTTTGTGTGTGCTTGTGTGGGTGGGTGCGCTTATGCATGTGTATGCTTGTCTGCGCTGCGTTATTTGGTTAGTTTCCAATATAGTAAAAAAAAAAAAAAAAAAAAAAAAAATTGTACTTAGCTTTAGAACGCATTCAATACCTTGAACAGAGATATAGATTGCAAAGCTATATTTGTATGCAAAAAGTAAATAAATAAATAAATAAATAAAATGATGAAAAAAAAAAAACATGTAAGAAAGTTATATTCGGGGTGGGGCGAATCTCGCATACGTACCACAATGCTTTTGCATTCCACTCCCCAAGTTCCTTTATTTGATATCCATATTGCTGGTATTATTAGGAAAAAAATTCATCGACCAGGTCGCGGTGTCTATCGTATTCATCTTCGAAGTAACCCATTTTTGGGCAGATAATTTGAGGAATGTACAAAATAGTTTTCACCATTCTGCCTTGTTTGCCTTACGATCAATGGGCATAAAAGTTCAAAAAAGTGAGAAAAGATAATTTAATCCGTTATGAAAAACGGAGTTGTGTTCAGTTTATGCTCTACTGGAAGCTTCTGCTCTGACCAATATGCCCCATTTTCAATACCAGCCTCTGCGTGCAAGAAGTTGCACCAAATTTGAAGGCGATATCTTCATTTCTGCGACCAGGAGAGTGCCAACAACAAACACCATACAGACACACGTATGGACAGACATGGCTAAATCAGCTCAGAATTTCACGCTGATCAAGAATAGATATATATATATATATTTTAGGGTTTCTGAAGCTTCCTTTGGCCAGGGAAGAAGTAATCGCCACAAGCTAAACTACTGCTTTTGAGCAATGAGTGACAACCAGACAACGCCCCGCGAGGCAAAAGACTTCCAACACTTTTCCACAGTTTATTCAATAAATTCTTTATTAACGGCATTACTGATGATGGTATCCTTTCAAATTGCAATTCTTCTTGCAATCTGTATTATCACTTAGTTCACACTGAACGTAACACTCGCGGCCCCTATAGTTGAAAGATTTTAAAATCATTTATATTACAATCTCTAATATTTGACTCAAACCTATTTGACATTAGATTTTATAAAAATTTTCTTTGTTCGGCAAACGATTGCATTGAAAGCGCGCGCGCAAAAAAAAGGCAAAAACTGAAGAGTTTTTGTATTTTGATCCTTTTGGAGCTGTTGGACATGGAAAATTTTACTTAAACATGTGTGCACATGTTTTTCTTTTTTTAAATAATAGTAACGGTAATATGCACTGCAAATTGCAAATTATTTTTTCACATTTTTTTAAAATGTCCGTAGTAATCGAATTTTTTAAAGATTTAATCTAAATAATCTCCCTGGTTATACTCTTCACCGTAGTGGACATATTAAGTTTGCACGAATGTACGCGTGTCGCGTATATAGAATAACAGTTGACTCCGATGATAAAGTGATTAATTAATTCATAAATGATATTTTGTATTAATTTACGCATGTCTGTCCCTCTGAATATGCATTTTTGTGTTCGCCCAAGAGATTATGAATTTTTAGTACATCCTGAGGCCAATAACGAGTCCTCTGATGAAAATGTATGCAATGGGAGTATTTTTTGTCAAGAACCTTTCACATCTCATTTCAAAAAGTTATTATTATTTATTTAAGAAAAAAAAAGTGTACAAAATTTTATTTCTCTAAGGAAAAATTTACGAAAAATAGTATCTTGACATGTTAAATGAATGTGGAAATTTTGTTGGTATGGGAATATTTTTCCCGCACCAATACCCTCTCCTCGTGTAGACATTTTTAGAAACAAATCGATTTTTCTATGGCATCAAGATTTATATGGAAAAAGTTTATGATGAAAATTTGTCAAGAATAGCGATTGTAACTGTATAACTGTAATAAATGTTTGGTATTTAATTTTGATCATAAAGGCCACGCATGGGCAATCGCCGCCCCGCGATATCTTCGAGTCTGGCCTGCTACGTTAAAAATCCAATTTGCTCGCACATAGCATTGCTGTAAGCGAATTGCATTTGCCTTCACTACCAGACCTTGTTATCGCCCCCGTATCGTGGTATGAAAATTGACGAAGAAAGTTGCCCACACCTCATGTAGGACCATTTTTCGTAACACAACCCATATAAAAATTTATATGAAATTCAATCCTCTATGATGCGATAAACTATCATTTTTGGTATTTTGTGATGACTTTTGATCACATCAGCTTTACTAGTTGGGCTCATTCCTATTGCGGGACAATAAGATAATATTTTTGTGTATTTTATAAAAGAAATAAAGAGCTCTGTTAGAGGATGGGGTATAACGTGTTTCGTGATCGGCCTTATTCGACTACAACTGACTACTTTTTGAATAGTCAAAGGAAAAATTGTTTATATTAAAAAAAAAAAAAAAAAATTACTCAAAATAATATTACGCTTTAGACACGATTTGTGCTTAAATTTCTACACATCCGCCAGATGATAAGGATATAATAGTTTTTCCATTTTGCTTTAATAACGCTACGACACTGTAAACCCTGACTACTTGACTTAAAAATTCATTTATCTTTTAATCTTTCGCTGAAATTGTTTCTGTGTTGTGCCCTCGTCTCCTTGGATCAAACAGTTTAGCAATTTAGCTAATGCTAATGCAAAACTGCTAATGACATGATGTTTTTCAAGGCCATGGTATTAATACACAGTAAAAAAAATAGTCTCAAAGTATCTGCTAACGCACCCAACTACAAGGCAAAATCATTTCTTAAAACTTAATAACTTTCTTGCTCGCATTTAAACGAAACTTTGTATTCATTATAAAGAGTTTAGATAGTGATTCCCCGATAAATGCTAAATAAGGACATTTTTTTTTTCTTTTTTCTCAGAAAGAAAGAAAGGAAAGGGAGAAAGAGATAGTGAAGTAGTGGCCGCACCCTAGCACCGCGTGTGCGCTCACTAAGGCAACCATCAAAGCAAACTCCATCGTACTTGAGATTTGAGTCCGCGAACACTGACTTGATAGTCGCTATTCCTGCCAACCCGGCTTACTTATGCGAAATTTGAAAAGAACAAAAAATTATTACGATGATGTTATGTTGACCACGTTTACGCATACTTTTAAAAACTAAAAAGTTTGTGTCTAAAGGTGACTTTGGCATAAGTTGAAAGATTCAAAAATGATTTCGGCAAAGTCGAATAACGCACCTATCAGTTGGTAAAGGTATTATTGCAATTATTGAGAGCATCGTTAGGTGAGAAGGCTGCTTATTACTATAAAGAAAGTTACGTTTACTTTTCTTTCTGCGTTCTGTTTTGTTTTATTATTGATGCGCTGCATTTAACTTTAATTTCGATGCAATTTTTTCTAAATTGCGTTTGCGCTGCCCGCGAAAAGAAGACCTCTTTTGAAGAGAAGTTATAAGAAATTACAAAAAAAAAGAAAATAAGAAAAATGAAAATATTCAGTCATTTTCGAGGTGAAAAAGACGAAATAATAAAACAATAGCTTTGAAATTTTTTTTCCCCTTTTTTCCTCTATATTACGGATAAATATTTTTCCATTTATTATGTACATATTGTATCGTAATGGGTAAAGTCAAGGTTATCTTTTTGTCATAAAAATGTAAACGATGAAAAGGAGAGAAAAAGAGGAAAAAAAATGAAAAAATAATTCAATGGAAAATAGATTTTAACGTAAAATGAAAGGAAAATTGCTCCAGGCAAGGTTTGCATTAAAATGAGAAGAGAAATTTAAAGTTAAAAGACAAAATTCATTTCGTATTGTCTTGGACATAGCTTTGCATAATAGATAATCTTTTGATGATTTTATTATAATTACATAGCTGCTCGTAAAAGTGCGTTGAAGCATTAAATATGGGCAGTGGCAAATAAATGTTCATTAATGTATGACTTAGAGCATCTCATGCCGTATTATCGGATCAAAGGCAAACACATTTTTTGATATCATTTAAATTATTTATCATTTAAATTTTATTGAAATTTTTAAAAAATTCTTTTTTTTTTCAAAGTTGTATTTGTTTTTTTTACTGCTGGGAATCGAATGAGTCACGCCCATTTCAACAGCTTAATTGGGTGATTAGTTCTTTCAAATCGTCTCAATCTTTGAGATCGTAAACTTTCGAAAAGAATTGGGCTGACTAAACGTACTAAACATATTTGAAAAATAAAGTCAACGTAACTCCATTCTGTGGGTTCAAAAGTTTCAATTCATGTCAGCCATGCTTGCTACTTCGCCCGCCGATTATTGACGTTCTTAGAATGATTTAAGCAAAGGGAAATAAAAAAAAAAAAAAAAAAAAAAAAAAAGTTCAGAGCCTTCACCGGCGCCCCATTGGAAGACCAAAAAAATTACATGTTTGCCTCAGTTTTCCCTATTTTCATATATTTGATGAGCAACAAGTAATAAAGGTGCTCCCAGGTTTTGTTGCATAAATGTGTGGTCTATGTAAGACCATTCTTTGTCCGATTTGGGTCATTTTGAAATTCTTTCGTTCCTCCTCCATTCTTGCAGCCATAAGAATATTTACTACAGGCATTGCACAGAAGGACAGACGGACATAATTGAATTGGTTCAAGTGTTCATGTTGATCAAGAATATATGTGCTTTTGAAAAAATTAATATCCCCATAATCCTGAAGAGAACCACAAAAGAGAAATTTATCGAAGAGCTTTCCCGACTTGCAATTTCTTGTGTAAATTAAGCTATCGCTGCAGTACAATTTTATTTCCGTGCAATTTTAAGAATTAAATGAATATCGAGAAAGATTTTTTCGGTCGAGAGAAACATTATATTACCGTTACTCTACTTTTACTGTTACTTTTTCGTTTTCTTCTGTACGAAGGAAATCATATCGACAGACGACAAGATGCGCAAGTTATATTTTCTGTCCCCTTTTTGTACGCTCAGCTATTCGTACACTTATATGGTTTTCCGGAAGAACGACTTTGTATGATCGTGTACTGCACAGTAGTTTCGTAGCCTAAAAAAGATGCGTATGTTCGTATATGCTTAAGTATTGTATTTTATGCTTTAAAACGTTATTTTTAACAATTTTTTCATCACATGCCAGACAAAGTAAGGTACTTTCAGTTCGACGTCATCATTAACAGTTTTTCTTAAAACATAGGTCTTTGTGTTTTTTCTAAATAAAATTGAAAACTCAAAGTGAAGATTATGCCGATCAGGTGTAAGGGAAACATGACAGACGATTGTCTCATATATTTATTTCACGTATCTCGCTCGCTTTAAAGGGTTTAAAGAGAGACTTTTTATTCTGTAAATTATGGATTTAACAAAAGGGCATAATATCGAATGTAGAGGGCGAGCAGAGAACAACATTTTCATATTTCGCTTGCGGATTACAATCCGGACACTTTCTTTGAAAGTTTAAGCAAACGGCTTCAATGTATATCACATATCCATTTCAATTAAGTTTTCAAGAAAATTTCGTTCATCAAATACACTCTTCAAAGTTGTGATTAACGTTACGATAACATTTGTAAGTATTTTTACAAAACATAAAGCTTTCGCGTAACGTTAACTTAACAGAATCTGTAATAAAATATTATTGTCTCGAGGCACTTCATTTAAATGTAAAGTTGTCAAAAGCTTTTGGTAAGTTTATGTTAATATTTCAAATGAGTGCAAGGGAGTGCAAGGGAATCGATAAAAAACTTACCATTGACTTGCAAAATACATCGAATATATGGAACTTACCTAAAATGAAACAAAAAAGAGAAAATTTAATAAAATATTAATTGAAAAAAGTATTTTTCATGTCATTTACTCTACATATTTTAAATAAATAT
Organism: Glossina morsitans morsitans; assembly: GCA_001077435.1. Taxonomy (NCBI): domain Eukaryota; kingdom Metazoa; phylum Arthropoda; class Insecta; order Diptera; family Glossinidae; genus Glossina; species Glossina morsitans. The sequence goes on along the minus strand of CCAG010017471.1, from coordinate 21,068 downwards.
TAATGTATGAAGTGTGTGTGATGTTAATAGTTGTTTGTTGCACGTTTAATTCGGTTTTATGTCATACTGTGTACTGTACTGCAATGTACTGTACTGTACTGTACTGTATTGTATTGTACTGTAACTGTGTTCTATGTCATATTGGATAATATTGTTTTTGATTGTGTGCATTTCTCTCTTCGAAAGCACTTTTTTTAGTCTTCACACTACAACTCACACTAACTCATCTTGGCTAAGTACAAACATCGTTTTCTTGTTTTTTTTTTTTTTTTTTAGTATTAAGCAGTACGAGTTCCTTGCCAAAAAGCAACAAAGAAAAAGAAAAAGCTTATGGGAAGAGTTACTTTTCGTGCTTAATTGCGAGCAAGGGACAGGTGAATAACGACGGATGCAAATATAAAGACACTAGAATAAAGCAAAATGCAAAAAAAAATGTGATGATCGATATGAGAATTTCAACCGCATTTCGTGGCTCGAAACTATCACTGGCGGGAGTAATTATGACTCCCGATCAAAGTGCGGATTTCAGAATTGGCGATGCCCAAGCATTAATGGTAATTGAGAGATCGTAGACGTGCCTTTTCTCACCTCCTCGTCGTTGTTGCTGGGCGGTGGAAATACAGGAAAGTTCTCTTCCTCGCCAGCCGAGTTGTCCAAATGGTCAACAGTTGGTAGAAAAAATTGTCGGTTTCCGCCGGCTAACGAGAAAGGCTAGAACTATCTATAACTTGGCGACAAGTTTTCTGAAGGATAGCTTAGGAGTACACTGGAAGCAGCTTGCTAGGTGCACTTCTTTTCTCATAGGCTATTCCTCGGGAGGAAATACAAACTATTCGTGGTCGTAACTGGTTACGTAAAGCACGTTGATATAGCAATAGTCGAGAGCATGAACACAGCATGTCAGATGAAGCACCCGACGCAAATATATCTTGAAGAAGGGTAGTCTGGTTTTGGCCAGCCGGGATTGTATGGTAAATCCGAAGGCAAGGGTGACTATGTCGCGTAAAGTAAGGTTAACGGCTTTATAGTCTAAATTTAAGCTCCACGGGGGTCAGGCGCCCACTCACAAAGTCACGAGTACGGGTTGCAGTGACTGCATTGGTGTACTGTAGATTGGTGCTTGCCAAGATCATTCGGCTGAACCTTGCATACTTGCATACGGGTGGAAATCGCGGTGGAAACTAGTATGTCCTATCACCAGTTTGAACGCAGCAGTTAGCCAATGTGTAACCCCTGATTGCTGGTTACAGCCCTTCGGACGGTATCGTGGTGGTCGTGGTTTCCATCATTCCTAAAGCGAATAATTAGATATAATGATAGGCGTCAACACTCCCCAGAGTGGGTTTATTGGGCCGTACACGATAAATATATCTGGTTTCTCTACTGTAGTTGAGGCCCCTAGCTCATAGGGGCTTACTGTCTAAATCTGCGGAGGGCGCTGGTCACGCAAAATTAACCCGTGTGTCATAGGGCACCGTGGGATAACACCTTCATGGTAGTGTACCCACGTTAAACTCTTTAGGGAAATCTGTAACAATCGTTCAGGGAATATCTGCAAGAGAAACTGAAATCAATCGCTCTCTTCGCCTGTAACCTTTGTCCGTCTGACTGATACCTGTTTCACACGACAATTCATGGAGTATCTAAGCAGCGTTTCTATCTTTGTGACGTTATTCGTTCGTGGATACCCTTAGTAGTGCCTTAGCTTAGTTGTCCTTTCGAAAGGACGCTCTCCGCGTGAATAGCTGTCTAAATAAGAATTGCGACGACGAACTCTGTGTTTACGGGTTCAAATCTCATGCGATAGAGTTTACTTTGGTCGTAGTTAAAGTGAATGCCAAGTCGGTAAAGGCATAACAATTACCCGTTGATCGCACACCTACTTGGCTGCGACCGCTTCTCTATACCTTTCTCTTTCCGCACTTCTTTGCGACCGTTACGGTACTGCACCAATAGGGAACATGCCCTGAGTGATTGGTCATATTATAAAAATAAAAAACACGTATATCCATGGACGATTAGCATAATTTTGTACAAACTTTTTCCCTTAATTCCTATTGAACAGGCGTTCAATTTTCATAACAATAACCAATAAGTATACGGTATAAGTATTACAGAACAATTTTCTTTCTTTTCTATCAGATCGAGGCCATCAGATTGAGGAGGTCAGTAAGCGTTTGTTAGTTGATTTAATAATGTTCACATTTCCTCTCGAAAGACGGCCGGAAGTATAAAAATTTTTATAAGCGATATAGAAAGTAATTCACAAGTTCACAAATAATGCCCAAAAAATGTAAGCAATGTAGAAGAAAGTAAACATATTCATCTATATTTCTTCCTAAGCCATATCCGACAACAGCGAGTAATAGGCCTTTCAAGCGGTGGTACTCGATGCTCTCGAAGAATAACGATAATACTTAAAAAGACAGCGACTTATAAGTATTTTTTTTTTTTTTTTATACGTTTACGTTCATGGGTAGAAAAGCCGATATTGGCTGATGATTGCATCTAGGGGAACACAAAGCACAAACGGAATGTAGTATTCAGTCTTTAGAAGAGTTTTTGAGCATGCAAATCTAAATTAAAAGTGTGCAGTCCTTACAGACTTGGCGCCGATAATTCGCAAATTGCGAAGTTGCACGAATAGGTTTGGGGAAAGACTAGGGACTCTTGGTAACTATTGTTATTTAAGTTCGTTTGATGTCATGTGTTGGGCAACAAACTAATCGGGATTGTAAGGAATTGAATATCGTAAGTTCGAATACCGAAAGAATCCTCGACATTGTCGTGCTAAATGGATTATCGATGACAAATTTTTCTGTGATGGCGTTCGAAATAGCTTTTAGTAAAAGAAATATGAACGATTACCAAAAAACGAAGATTGACGACCTGTTAGGTAAAGTTTCTTCTGATTAAATCGCGGAAGTTAGATAATGCGTTCAAAACTGGTGAACGGAAAAAATTCCTTTTTTCATAACGACAAAGCGAGTACACCCGCTTTCTTAATGAATCACCAAAAATTTTGACAGCTTGGTTGGGAAGTTCTGCTGCATCCATCGTATCGCCCGGACATTGGCCGGTACGACTAACATTTGTTCACCGTTAAAAGTGATGTATAGAAAAAGATTTTGATTAAATTTCTATTCAATATTTGCTTCAATTTATAATCTGCTAGTAGTAAAAAGTCGTAGTCGATAGACATGGGTAAGCATTCTCCCTACCTAAATCGGACGTTATTTATGACTCGACTCGATTTTCCTGAATTGAGTTTTTTATTAACTGCAAAGTTTTCGTTAAGTTCATGCAGTCATAAGCTTATGAATAAGCAAAAAAGGGAAAACACATTTCTTGAAGGAGGGTTTTAAGTGAACTTTCTGTCTCCCACTGCCTCTCTTTCTCTTAATTCATCGCTATCTCTCTCTCTTCACGATGGCAATAAAAATAATTTATGTTGTCTATTGAAACTATTCTGACGTTCTAGCGATCCGAAGAAGTTAAATGAAACGAGGCGTACAAATTCCTACAGCAGATGAAGTTTCAAAATGAACATGAACACCGTAAATAACCAAAAAATTAAAGCAAATTTAAATATATTTGTATGACCAAGTTCTGAAAAAGCTTTTGACAAGTGTGATAACATTTTCTTTTTCAAATGAACTTAATTTTCGTTCCGAGTTTTGTACATCGAAGTACATATTTTTAAACTTTGATCAATAAGTCCCGGGATCTATAGAATGGCAAAATTTCATTAATTGAAGTTTGAACAGCTGCCATAAACAAGGCATTCTTTTGATCTCCACCCCAACGATTATCATTTGTATGCATGTCTCGAAAGCTTGCTCGGGAATTAATGCGGAAACTGAATCACGATTTTATCGCATTAGGCTTAAACTGCATGCATCAATTTTCAAGGAAGCTATGTCGACGAACAGAGTCGTATTTTGCTCAAAACAAAAAACCAACATATTTGCTTAAAACCGGGACTTATTGACGGATGTATTTACTTGTTATTAATTGCAAGTGTCCGCATGGATTTTACACTAAAATCTTATTGCCATTTCCTTTGAGAAGAGTGGCCTTTTAGTGTTTATTAAATTAAATTTATTTATATTTTTGCGCTTTGCGGTGAACGATTACTCAACAACTCTATGTCCTTAAAAGACGTAAGTAGGATGTCATTGGCTTTTACACCACAGCTTGATAAGATTTAACATGTACGCTATAATGTGTGCAAATATGTTTTTTGTTTGTTTATTTATTTATTGCAACATGGTTGTCTGTTTGTCTGTTAAAGTCAGGATTACTAACGCGAAACATTGTGCATTATTGCGAACCCAGTCGTCCGATCTATTATGTATGTAATTATCAACACCGCACCGGCACCGTTAAAATATAGAAAAACAAAATTTCAAATATCTAGGATATGTATAATGCGATCTATTGATTTAATAAATTTTTGCTTTATGCAGCGATCAACGCAAGCTAATGGCAGGCATTTAAAGGTTCGGCCATAACCGTATCCGACTTTGCTTTGACAGTTTGATAAGAAAAGAAGAGAAAAAAAGTTAAATCAAGCATAGTAATAGCATTTATTTTCTTAGCGGGCAGCACTTGACTTGATTTGAGTAAACGTAAGCTTTTTAATAAATCGCAGCAAGACATGAGAGCAGCAGCATAAAGGAAAAACAAAGAAACACACTGTGACAAGCGAAGAACGATTGAGATTTTAACTCAGCTCTGATGATGAAACCGAGAACAACTTAACTTTAAACTTGTCTCGTTGAAGAGGTTATAATTTTCTGTGCCCGACATAAGTATTAGTGGCAACGACGCAAATGAATTGAGAAAAGAAAGAAGGCAAAATAAAATCAATGGGATATCATTGTATGTCGTGGACGCTTAAAGTGTCTCTATAAGTGCTTAATGGTAAGAGATTTAATGCTTTCTCTTGCTTTACTTTAAATAATTATTAAAGTTCTCTACAATTGTTTCTTTTTTTTCTTTAACAGATATTCTGTTAATATTGAGCTGATAAAGTGCAGTAAACTTGAAAAATTTGTTTACTTTGTTTATTTACTTGTTTATTAGCTTGCTCTTGTTTGCTTGGTCTTATGCTTGCGAAATTATTTCTATATTCATTACCGATATATGAGGGATATATTCATTTTGCCAGAACGTTAGTAATTTCCAGAAGAAAGCCCCAGAGACTTTAGAGAGAGATAAAGTATGTATGTATTCCTGATTAGCATTAAATCCGGAGCCGATTTATGTCTGTCCGTCCGTCTGTGTTATGCCTGTTGTAAGCATTCTCCTGGCCGCAGAAATGAGGCTATCGACTTCAAATTTGGATGTTGTTTCAAATAAACGTAAAAAATAAATAAATAAATAAATAAATAAATATATAAACCCTTTGTAAGCATAAGAATAATATTACACTTTACACCTTAAACAGAATGAAGTGTGATTGGGTTTTTAAGCGGGGGAATTAACGTTCAATATATTGGAAGTAATGAGAACAAACAGATTACCGGATTAACACAACCACGTTTCATTGTGTTTAAGGCCTTAATCATAGCTTTATATAAAATTTCGCAAAAAAATGGACCGTATTTTGGTAATGTACACTTGAATCCAGAGCAAGCTAAAAAAGATTTATCCATCAAGAAAGCCCTGCAACAGAACTACACGGCTTTCTCAGCGATTGCATTTACTCGTTCTGGAGTTATTTACATCTACCGAGACTTGTCGCTCTTTAGCCGTACTGCTCGGCTTTGTAGCTTTGCAGCAACCTACCAGCAATGTTCTTTCCCGCCGCCAACATTTGTAAGCACTACTCCCTTTTTTCATCTACCTCTTCCTATAATCTTTACTGATCATCACCATGCTCGCATGTTTAGAGGTCATTCCCTGAGTGGCCTTGTAATTAAAATGCACAGTTAATATTAATTATATATGTCAGCAAATTCAAATATATCGTGATTGGGTTAAGAGTTATGTGCACGTATCTCTCTACGATCAATTGCAATCGATTCGCATCACTATATAGGCTTCGTACGAAATTACTTGGCAAAGAAAATTTAATCAAAACTTTTTTACTTTATATTTATTTTATTACTTTAATATAATAATAATAATTCATTGTGGGCGACCAATCAATAAAATAGAAAATTGTTTTTGTTTTTCCTAATGACATCCAAAGGGAAACAAAAAAGTGCCACTTAAAAATTTCCTGAACAAATTTGTATACAAAAATATATACAAAACTTTGAACTAAAACTTGAAGTGAACTTAACCTTGGTTATGCACATACACGAGCATACACCAATGCGTGCGCAAATACATGCAAATAAATATAAAAAGTAAAAAAACTGAAAAATCAATCTGCAACACAATACAATACAACCAGCAACCACTTGAAAATGTAAACAATTGGCAACAAACGACGTTCATCATAATTCTTTCTAAAGAAGATTTTGAGAAATTTTACAGCCTTTCAGCTGAGTACGGCGCTGACGAAGTAAGTGCACGCAGTAAAGTCGTACAAATTTCTTTACAAAAAGCTTGTGTATGTATGCTTAAGAAAGGGTTGTGTAATAAAAAATGAAATGAAAAAAAAAAAAAGGAACAAACTAAGCAATTGCAACTGCAATAAAGAAAACGAAAACAAGATAAAAAAACTTTTATCTGAATTGAACCGATTTATGGTAAATCGGCGAGGGTTTTCTAAATCTGCATTACATCGCATTTTTACATCCATTCATTTCTCAATTTCTTTCTCAATGGTAATCGAAATTGAGTGAATTTTGAAAAACATATTTTAGGGCCACCGCCACAATACACAGAGGAGAGAGAAAGACTCGAAAAGAACCCTATAGCTCTGACGGTCAGGTCAAGGTGTTTTATCGAATGCAACCATATATTCTCGAAATTTTGATGTGTAAGAGTCCCACTTTGCTCTTTCATCCAAATCGCTGAAAACCAAATCAAAAAAATCTCTTAATACTTTTTCTCCAAGCTGCTACATACAATATTTCACGTACAATATATCAAATCATATTTGTATCTCCGAGCAATTGCTTATAAAAATTGAGGACAAGCTTTTTTATCGATTTAGCGGATTTTGGAAATTGAAATGGCGACATTACTACAGAAAACTTTGTCCAAGCAAAGCTTATCGGCTCTCTTTTAATTTTCAGTCGATCCATCGACCAATCGATCCATTTATCAATTTTCGAGTTTTTTGAGAGTGATAGGAGAAAATATAAGAGAAAGTTAGAGTAGATAGACCGACTTTCTCTATTTTTTTTTTTTTTTTTGTCTTCTCCTGCTAATTGGTAGAATTCGTACAAACCTTATGAGATGCTTCGATGGCCTGAATTAAGTTTACAGATTTTTCAAAGCAAAACTGCCAGCTCTGTTGTCTTTTGTTTTAGCATTTCAATGGGCAAGAGCACACGACAAAGTAAGTATGGGCAGTGAGAGCAATTGATATATATGTGTGTATATGAAAAAATCCTTAAAAGTGATCTATGTAATGTCAAGGGATTACTCTCTTTGCGGATCTGACTGGCGATAAATCAGCAAATGCATGGCTAGACTTTAAAAGCTACATTAGCCCATGTAAAGTAACTCGCGCTATTAACGAAATACGGTCCCGCAATGAAAATTGATTTCAGACCGAATCCGGAAGCCAGAAATTATTTTAAAAAAATTCCTGTTAAGAAATTAGTTTTGAAAGAAAATAAAAGGAAAATTGAAATCAAAATCAAACTTAATTCTATTCTTCTTCTTCTTTAAGAAGCACCTGTATTTTTATGCGCTAAAAGCATGGCCTTGTGACTCTTCGATTAATAAGTAACTGCTATTGAAATGTGAAGGACTTTTCGATATGGAATGATGCGTCTTGTGATGACTTCTTGACATTACGGTCATATTTTAGATATCAATCTTTCTCTCTTAGTTACGTTCGATACGCCATGCAAGATACACAACACATATCCAAATGCTTAATCTCTAATGATAGTTTTGATTGTGATTTCTTTAAGGAAATCATCTTCTCAGGTTAGTTTTATTTTCTTCTCTATGATGGAGCAAATAAGAAAAATTGTCGGTTCTGGTGTCAAGACAATCTTCCACAGATTATTCACGCGGCACTTTTACATGGCGTAAGAGCGATAGCACGGGTTCCCGTTACCGTGAATTGAGAACCGATGTTAACCAATATTTTATTGGATGAATTGGAAAATGTTAACTTGAGCATTTGATTTTACGGAAGAAGTCGCCACGTGATTAGTGAGGGAATTATTTCACGAAATGGCTTCTTAGCGATTATGATTTTAACGCGTTTGAACTGTGAGTTCATATCAATGCGTTGATCGTTAGTAATAATCCAGATTTTATTCGATTATCATTAAATGCGAATATTGAACGCGTTATTGATGAAGTTAGGCTAGATTTAATGGGTGGAGTGCGCAAAAATTGGTTTTATTTGATTCGTTCTTGTCATGGGAGCAATGGTGGCTGTATTTAAAACTTAATTGCATCGAATGTACTTTAATCTTAATTTTTTTATTTATTTATTTTTTTTATTACAGGCCCTTATAGAGAAACCGTGTGTATGAGCATAACACTACTTTCGGTTTTATGTTCCTATCTCAATTTTTGAATGTTCGATACGTAAAGTAATAGTTTACAGCAATACACGGACGGAAATTCCACATTTCTTTTTTTTTTACTCAGGGGAAGTGCGCTATTCACGTGTAATATGATGACGATCAAAAAGGAGTGAGGGAGGAAAACGGGATAGGGAGGTGGTGGCCGCAGTCTAGTGGGTTTGCGCCCGATCGATAAGTGTTATGCCTTTACCGATTGAACACTGACTATATGCACGACCAAAGTAAAATCTGATATTTGAACCCATGAACATAGCCGCGATTCTTACCTAGTCGGCTACTTATGTGTATAATGAGGGTATAAAGGACCTTTAAAAATAAATTACACAACTAATTAGTTAAAGTTTAGATTAATTTTAATCAATCGAAAAACTGCTCTCTTCTATACTTCGGAAAACTTTTTTTGTGTGGTTTTTAAAGCAAACAACAAAAAATAAAATGAAGAGACAAAAATTATAATTGCAAACAAGCATGCAAAAGTGTTCAAGTTTATAATTATAAAAGTTACCGAGTGAAAACTATCAGAGGAATACCAATTAAAGGGAGGGAAAAAGACAGAAAAACATCTAAGCTTATGTCACAGGTTTCGTTATTCTCTTACGCTTGCTTACATTGAAAATTTATAATTGCTATCGACATCTAGAATGGATGGGTTTTTATTTCGAAATATACTCCCTTACGATTTTCTACAAATATTTTTGAGGTTAAGTTCGTACCCCCCCCCGACCGAATTGTGTACGGATTTTTAGGATAGCGTAGGTCTCATCTACAATTTTTAGAAGATCTGCTTGCAGAGCATCTTTGCAGAGTGCTTTTTGTCGTCTCGTTCTTTGTATATGACGATTTAACTCTCCTGACGTGACTAATTTTGCCTTTCGCAAATGTTTTGCTTACATACCGTACTTTCACAAGTACGCTGCTAACACCAAATTTTGTTATTAGATTTTTACGTTAATCCTCTGTTCGGTGAATTGTTGTGAACCCTCCCTCTGTTGATGTCGGCAGACAAAGCATCTCGATTCTCTACTTCGTTTTGTCATTTTAAGAATTTCGTTTCCTAAAAGTTTTCATGCAGATTCATTTTGTCCTGTACATACATACATACATACATTTTTCTTTAAAAAAAAAACAAAGATAGTTAAAAATCGCATTTATCATTAAATAGACTTATCAGCATTGTTTAGCTCACTATATATAAAAAGAGCAAAATTTGTATTTGCAAAAACAGTAATATGTTGATTTATATTTTCCCTTCCGCGTATATATATATATATATATATATATTTTTTGTTTACCTTTATGCACTAAAATGTGTAACATTGGCATTTTCCAATGACTTTATTTCTTTATGCTATTGCTATTCTTTTAGTTATAAGAATCATATATAAGCCGCGACTAAAAAGAAAGAAGAAAGCATTAAATCAACTATCACAGTGAAGGAATTTCAAAGAATATTCTTATTATTGTTCTGCTCGGATACCTGTAATTGACATGGCAGTTCTCTAGCCCTTGCTTTCGACCAGGCAGGCATTAACAGAATAATAAAAACAATAAATTTCAATATAGTAAATTCTTTAGAATTTTATCAAATTATATATGGCTTCAATGCATCTTTTATCGCCACTACCTTTATCCTAAAACAAAGATTGCTTGAAAGGAACATTTTTCACAATCCATAATATTGGGTGGATATTGGGTGGATTTCATCGAATTTTGTACAATCTGTGTGAAAACTTTTATCGTATGTCTGTCTGTCTGTCTTATGTGATTTATGAGTAGAATAAGAAGCAAAAAAAATAGTTTCGAAAATAGAGATGTTCTAACTTTACGTAATACTGTATGTACTGCATGTTCCGATTTTGACCGATGAAATTCATTTTCAATATTAACAAGTGTGCGTATAAACTTCGAATTTTTCGGGCAAATTCGAAGCCGACAGTGCAGACAGACATTACAAAGATGAGCAAAGGGACGTTTTGTTTAAATCAATTGGCGATTTGTTGCTAATTAAATCAGTATACGTTATGGGTTATCCGAAGCCTCCTTCTTTTGGGTGTTGCAAACGCTTTTGGCGAAATAAACATATCCCCCATTTTTCGGTGATGTGTATACAAACTATACGTTTTTGATATATATATATATATACGCAGCATATAAAGTCATGCAATTTTTAGCGCTTTATTCATTAAGGTGATAAAAGGTGATTAAAGGAACAATCAACTAAAGCAAGAGAGTAGGGAATGGCTATGGCTATGGCTATTTTACTATTTTATTTAGGAAATGATGGAAATAATATACTTTCCGGTGATGCGTACACAAAGCAAACCAGTAGTCTATCACTGTAGTATTACAAGACCACAATAGCCACCACACCAGCACAACAGGAAGTAAGTGGTATAAAAATTAATATACTTTGACATAAGAGGCAAAAAATCCAATTACCACAACGCAAAAAAAAAACAAAAAGAAGAAAATTATAAAGAAAATAAAATATTAGAGAAGCAAAGCTAAAAAAGAAACTGAAATAAATGAGATAAAGACAGTTTTCCGGCAAAAAGGAAAAAACCAAAAGAAAAAAAAAAAAGAATTCACTTAGACCACACTTTTGGTAGAGTAAAAAATATGCTATTATAGCAAGCTCATAACTTGGCTCTGGAATTATAGCACAAGAGGTTTGTTGCGCGAAAACAGAGCGACAGAGAGCACGAACAGTCACAGTTTGATAGTGAAAGAACTCTCTTAAGGCAGGTAAAGCGCATGAGTACATTTTTTGTTCTTTTTTCCGTTTTTCTCGCATTTTGATGAGAAAAAAGACCAACCAACATAAGATAAATGACGTTTGCGTGCGAATGATGAAAATACCGCAAAATGTAGATTAGTCTCGATGCATATATATATATATATATATATATATATATATATGTATTATATATATATATGTAATTATATACGTAAACATATATTCGTAAATGCAAAGGATATATAAAAGGACATTACAATGCGACGGGGTGTGAGAACTAAGAAAAAATAATAAAGATGCGAAAGGCAAAAAGTAAAAACCTACAGAAAGAGAGAAAGAGAGAGAGAGAGAGGAGAAAAGAGTATTTTATGTGCAGCGTTATGACGTTGCATATTTCTGAATACATAGGCAGGCAGACAAAAGCTTGGATTAGATATAAAAACCAAAAATGCTAAAATTTAACAACAACAACAACAAAGTCAAAACTCATGACTGTGTAATGGCATGTCATTTTAGGATAATTGTACTATGCGCTCATATTTACACACAAAACCAAAGTTATGCATGCATACACGCACATACACACATGTATGAAGCGATTGCGTGCAGGCTTATTAAGTGACGTTTTAATGTTATTGCTTTCAATGCGTTTATTCAGTGCGTCACCTAATAATATGGAAAATTGGTCACATATAGTTAAGCGTAGTTAACAGAAAAATTTATGAAGTAGACAAACACTTTCACGTATGTATATCTGCCAAAGAATGTATGCATTATACGAAAGCTAATGTTCCTCGATTTCTTAACGCTTTTCTTACAAAATTATTAAAAGCATTGACTTTATTACAAGATTCGTATATTGAAAGTGAACAGAATGTTCTTCAGTTATCGCTAAATTAATGAATTGAAAACATTTCCAAACTAAAACACACGAGTACCGTCTCTTACAAATTTATATTATTCTTATATATTTTTAAGTTAAAATCTCTTTTCACATCTATCATCGAAAAACGAATATCCACTAGCTTTGTTCTGTTGTTGTTTGTTAATATCCAGATATCAATAAGAATATCAAGAACTTCCTTAGATCTATAAATTTCCGAGTTGATTTGAATATAGCTATGGGTCCGAGTTGATTTGAATATAGCTATCGACGTTGAATGTGTAATCGACTCAACAATCTTTTTCGACAGTGTTTGTGAGTTGTGTGAGTTTATATGAGTCGACCGCTATCGTGTGGAACGAAGTTTTCTCAAATGAATTGCGCTTTTAATTTATCTAAGTATCAACTGTCACGAGTGAATACTTTTTGACACGATTTGAGAGATATTCATTTAATAACCCTTCAATTCTTCTTCTTCTTTTATTATTTCCCAAACATTTTTTTTTTTCCTAATTTTTTTATGCCATGCGACAATACGAGAAAAACATCGGAAAATAATTACTTTTTTTAACGTTTTGGAGTTTCATTCATTAAGTGAGTCTTTAAGGCAGTCTTTACATTCATTAATTGCATCGGATATGTGCATTTTCCCCTTTAAACATGCCAATCGATACCAGTTTTGCCGTCGAACGAATATTCATTCGACATTGATAAAAATTGTATAGATTCGAGTCGAGAGCTGTAAACTTGCTATTCTTGCTATATGTGCGTTGACTCGACGTTGACAGCCATAGATCCAAACGCATAAATTAGCGTGGAGTTTATTCGACGTTGATATAGCCATCCGAGGGTGTACTGGATTTGACGTTTCGTTTGTAGTACAAAGGTAGACGCATCAGGGGCTACCTTAGCTATAAGATTCGCAATCGCTATTCAAACGCCTGCCTCTATGTCTGAAGTTTGTCTTTTGTTTACCCACCCAATGAACGCTCATTGTCGCAAAATTTCCGATAGAAAGTTTAAGCTTAGCATACAAAGTTTTTCGTTGATCAATCACGCCTATAGCATAATGGCCTTGAGATAAAAATTTGCAAAAACCAGACATAGACATAAATGACCGACGGTAAACAAAGAATCGCAAATTACACCCCATAAAGCATATTTATCTAAAGTCCGGTACAAACATATCTTACGTCTTAGTTTCACCCTAAGAGGAATAAAGCGTTTTTTGAGTTCTTGTCAACTGAACAAGTGACTTTTAATGAATCTCGTTCTTTGTTAATTGTATGGAGTGATTATATAGAGTGACGAAGAGATGATCACTCATTTTTGACGATCATTAAAAGGTGAATACTTTTAGTATTCTATAATCACTCAGTATATCAGTTGCAACTACTAAAGGTAGTTAGATAAATATTGCATGCAACTATACACTTTACTTGCAAATAATATATATTTACATATTCTGCGCACGTCAACCGTTAAAACCCATATACCTTCTGGTTTCAGTTAAGATTTGAAAAGATACCTTATCAAGACCCATATGCGTGATGGTTTTTGTAATCTTTGAATAGTTGGTTCCATTGGCAAAATTGGCGAAAGAAAGAAATAGGGAGAGAAAGAGAGAGAGAGAGAGAGAGAACTATGTGAATTGAATCTCAGGCGACACTCTATTGAATTTCTGGGTCGGATTAGGCAGAATACAAAATTATTAACTTATCCGCTCGATGTAAAGATGATGTTGATGACGCCCCATTCATTATGTTGAAATGTGTTTAAATAATATACAAAATTTTCATTGTTATTGAGGGGAATTTGTGAATTTTCAAAGAATAATTTCAACTACAACACGAAACTGAACCCGTGCATATATATATTGATACAGAACTTAAGGCCGTACAACGTCTCCCCATAGGTGTTGTATTTATTTGATGTAATTGTATCTTCAAATAAACGATATATATATACAATAAAAATTTTCATATCTAATGATCGCAACAGGAATATTTTCAAATTTCTTGTTACCCGATTGCAAAATATATAAAAATATTCCATTTATGCATTACTAACAACAACTTCAATAGAGTGTGTTCTCACCGTGGATGTACATTGAATATATAAAAATGAAAGAAACATATTTTATTTGTGCATATGGCCGCTACACTCTTCAAATAATTAATTGCATATGCATTCAAAATTTGGTTATTTTTTTTTTTTTTTTTTTTTTTTTTTTTTTTTTTTTTTTTTTTTTTTTTTTTTTTTTTTTTTTTTTTTTTTTTTTGATATTATTAATGAACAGCGCATAAGTGTTTGTATTTATTAACCAAAGAGTAAACAATGTTTCTACACTTTTAAAGCCACGTAAATTTATGTTAAAAAATAATTTATAATTATTAATTAAAAATTTAAACTTAATTATTGATTGATTTGAAGTAAACTCAAACAATACGATTGTCTGTCTCTTGAAAAAAAAAAAAAGGCACGAGTTCGATGAATGTTTTTTTAAAAACCTCTCTCCTCGCCACTCATATAATGCAACGCACATCACTCTTAAGTAAGTAACTGTCATGGAAAATGCAAAATGTTCTACTATTTACATAACTCGCATTTATCCTGGCATTCATTAACGCTGGCGAATGCCTAAACGTAGTTGAAAGCACATCAACGGAAGTATTTCATGACGGGAAAGACATGGATAAAATGCACAAATTATGCTCGCTTTCACATTTGACAACAAACATTACGACCTTCGAGAGAAACATTTCAGTACATAATCGTACGAACGATGATTTATTATTAGCATTGTTATTATTATTATTATTATTATTGTTATTATGATTATTGTTATTATAATTATATAAAGCGACATTTTTGTTAACAATAGTAAGTTAGTTTAGTATGAACTGTTATTGCCGAAAAACTATTGCGAGTTGCAATAGTGGTGAATAGAAAAGCCTAAATAAATGAAAGATCAAAATCCAAAATCCGAAGGGCACACGTTATCGTGTGATCTCGAATCCAAATAAAAGGGCAAAGCATGGAACCTTTATTCTCAAACTAAATGGCATGGCGATACTGCGTCTGGCGTTATCAAGTGTTCGCCAAACTTTACTTGTCTGATTCTGCATGTGATGTCGTATTCATATAGGTTAGGATGAAACGTTTCACTTATCCCTCGGCAGTATGTGCGTAAATAAATATCAGAGCTACCTATGCTTCTTAAGTTGCATCTGAGGGAATTATAACTCGTGTAGAAGGCGGTGACCAATCGTAGATCGTTCTTTCTTACTTTTAATAGGTTATGTGCTATTTCGAGAAATTTTATAAATGATTTCTCTTGCCTTGCTTGTCCTGCGCTTTGCTTCTAATGGTAATCCGATTTTGTCTGTGCCCATCGCAATATTAACATGGTTTGTTGGTATGCCACGTATCATTAGGCAAAAACGGAAAACGTATAGGTGCACAGACATGTATCTGTCTCTTTCATTGATACCATTTGTAAGACCGAGTGCCTTACTCAGAGTATTTAGAGTAAATCAGTCTTTTTTTTTTTTAGATATAAAGGCACGTTATATATAGCATCCATTCATCTCAGGGGCATTACTATATTACTTTGCTTGATCTGACTTTCATAATTTCCAATATTTACTTAAAACTTCATAAAACACATGTGTTTTTCAAAATTGAATCTCGTAACTCTATATACCTGACCTGAAGGTATACTAAGACGGATCCAGTTTCGATTCAATTACGCGGATCAAATTTGAAAAAAATTCGTAACGCCTCTAAAAGACCTAATAAATTCCAATAATTTGGAAGAAATTGAAAAAATGTAATTTATTTATGGGGTAACAAATCCGTAAGAAACTTAAGCAGAGGGATCTTGGGCCTCTCGTACATATATTTCATAGTATTAAAAATTAAAATCATTTTTCAGATGTATTAAAAAATGGAAATACCGGAGTCAGACAAGCAGTGTAGGTGATGTAAACTTGAATCTGAAAAAGATCACTTAATCTTCATGCGTATGGATAGCGATATACGTAAGAGATTTCAAATATATTGACTTTTTTTTTGCGATTCGTCGCAATTATGCTGCTTACCGTTTTGACAGAAACGAGTTCACAAATTTCAAATATCCATGCACTGGTATGCAAAAACAAAATTTCGCCGCGCCCATCGCCATCGTGTTATGTCATTCTTGACTATTTAAGGAATCATTCAGTCCAATAAAAACAGATTGCCGTTCTGAACTCTTACGTTACGATACTCTTACATTGCGTGTACATTTTCGCCGATTTTCATACAAAATTATGTTTATTGATTTTTTCATTCACCGCTTTTCTCATGTTGAATTTCGAACAAGAAAGGGAACACGTGCCGAAAAGATGTCTGATTTGTTGAGCCGATGCATGATCATTTTTTCCAATATAAAATTTAGCATCGATTCCAAATCAAACAAGTGGAAATTAGCTGCAGCAATATTTGGTCAACGGAGCGAGATCAAGAGAATACACCAAGTAAATGTTACCAATATTGGGACGGCTTTTCGCATATGGAGGCGAACGTTGTCGTGATCCCTTTATAAACACTTTTCGCATTTTTTTGTTCGCTTTCTGACGAATGAATTCAATCGTTATTGCTTGCATTCCTTCGAAATGGTTTCGTTGAGTGTGAGTAGCGCGTAAGATGTTAAACTTGGCTGACACACAAAGTAGGGGAAACAGAAATTTTTGCCGTCGTTATTAAAATTGCTATTTTTTTTTTTTTTTTTTTTTTTGTCGCAATCTGTGTATTTATTATCCGCTGTCACTCTGTCGTTTCCTTTGAACTGACAAGAATATTAATGCGTCTAAGCAAAATTTTGCGACTTTACCGAGACTCTTCACCGAAATGTCTTAGGCGATAGCAAAAAACGTCGAGGACTTGCCACTGTTTTAATCGATATATGCCATTATAGGAGGTAGCTCCGATTTTGGAAAGTATTAAGCGTGGGATGACAATTGTTTGAACATATTAAGTGCAATAAGATTCGCTTACTAAGAATCTTTACAAGTTAGTTTACCAACTTGGCAAGCTATGACTACAAGTGAATTGCAGTATAGTCAGTTATATAAATACGTATTTAATTTAATTTAAAATTTACTATAAATATTTTTTAAATAGTTTTTTTAAAAAAGAAAATAACTCTAGTACTAAACTGTATCGGCCAACTAATCAGGTGACTAAACTAGGCGGGCTAAGTAACGATAAACAAGGATTTCCTTATCGAACTAAATAAACTAAAAAATGATTTCCTCATCTTCTGGTACATCTTCGTTTACGCATCACATCCCATTAACCGATTACAAATTCATATTCATTCATATTTTACAAAACCAAATCTCTAGTTTAGTGTAGTAGTAATCACTTTGGTTTTGGGTTGAATGCAAAATCGAAAATAAAAACCAAAAAATTTTCTAAGAAAATGCATGCTTCTGCGTGTTTGAAATATTAATGTTTTACTTTCAAGTAAAGTTTTCTCTTCTTTATAAAGATTACTGTTAATGTTCTGTGCATATGTGTATTACATAGTATTTCTTTAATTTCTTTCAAAATTTAAATTTAACGGTATTTGCTTCTCTTTTTTTTTAATCAACACGAAACTCAAGTATTTTCGAGAGATATATTACTAAAGAGATTTGGTCCACTCTTCTCAATGGTTGTCGTAAGGCGCCACTTAAATAAGCATGAATGTACGTTTAACGTGCGTTATTGTTATTAGTTTGTGGAAAAACTTAAACAGAAATTAAAAGCGAATCAATAAACAGCAATATCTTGGGCTTTGTATTGCTTCGACATGACTTTTCACGTTTTTATCCTTTCGAATGTAACTTTTTAACTTTCTAAAGAATTAATTGTGAGTTTCACTAAATTTTTGAGGGCCGAATCTTGAGTAGTAGAGATTTCATAGGGATAACCTCGAACATAGATGATTTCATTCCAGTCGATAGCAGCAAAAAAAGCATTCCACAGCTTCGTGTTACACATTACGAGCTTTCTGCATATATTTTATGTTGTATGCCTCACCTTTGGTCTCACCATTGTGCACAAGCGTTCTGCCAGTTAGTCTGATTTTATTAACTTTTGTATCAATACTTGATAAAAGTCTTTTCAAAAATTTTTCGTAATACGAGTTCCAGCAAATGGCAAACGTTTGCTGATATGTAATTTTAACGCAAGAGATTTCTTACGCCGTTTTTATTAATTCAAAAAGTTGGGCATCATTCAGATGCTTTCTTGTCATATCTACAGAAAATTGATTATTAATTTCGTCCATGGCTTCTCTCTAGTGGACTTACATTACTTTCGCATGTTTTTGTCAATTCTTTCAATTTCTATTAAACTTTTGATTAAATTTCAATAGCTATTTATGTAACAATGACTGTATTAGTATATAGCATTTAAGAAAGATATAGCCAGAAAAGGCTATAGGAAAAGGGATGTGGAATTGAACAAGTAACTGGACGAATCTTTTATACCCACTACTTTTATATTATATTAAAATAGAATATGCAGATATTTATTCTTGCAATTTATGAATAATTAGTGGAATAACTATTTTTTGTTTTGAAAACAGATATCTTCTCACTTCATGTCCTTTGGCCGATTTGGCCTATCTTCAGTGGCAACCTGCGTGCAGCAACGACCAATACTTGCGTTGAATTTAAAGCCGACATCGTCACTTTTGTAAACGCAGTAACGTACATAAAGAGAGGGCCAGGAAGACGGACGGAAAAAAGGCCTAGATGCATTCAAAACTTGATATATTAATTCCTAACAATATATATAATAATTTATATAGAGTCTCCGAACTTTCTTTCAGGGCTTCACAAATATTTGATAAAAGAATGAATTTGGTGAGCGTGGTCGAGGTCGACTTTTCCCCTTACCGTGTATGTGCAGGGAAATCGATTACGGAGTATATAGAATTTGAAGCCGATATCTTAACTATTGTGATGAGGGGGGACTGCAGAGTTTACTACAGACATCAAAATGACAAACAGACGGACATGATTAGATGCTGATCGAGATTATATATATACTTGATGTGATCTCCGATGCAAACGTTTTGACAAAGTGAATATAGAAGTGGGTATGAAAAGAGTTAAGAAATTACAAGTGTACATATTTCGAGTGAAAAACTCGGGGAAAGGGTACAGGGATATATATATTTATTTGTTTGTTTCATTTGCGAGAATACGCTCGCAAAAATCTACCGCATGCGGCCACATCTTGATTGTATTTAAGCGTTAAATTTAAATTTGTTGTTGCAGACAAGAGAAAGCATCCAAGGAACTTAACTGACAAGCATGTCTTTCCTTCAATTCCCTGTCTTTTTGGAATGCGGACACATACCAAAATTTGACAAGTACTCGATTAAAAGCCTTTTCTATTTAACACTCAACGAACAGCGAATTTGCTTTTGTCGTTGCATATTTTTCTTATTAAAAGTGATTCCGAATTCGGTCAACGTGGACATTGATCGTGGACGTGGTTTGAAAAAGGGTGTATGTATTAAAAGTGTTTACTGCTTTTTAATTTCAAAAAATATGTATGCTTGTGTGTAACCAAAATATAAATGTAAAATGTATTTCTATAAAATAAGATTTTCTGTAAGAAACTTTATATAAATCTTATTAAGTTAATGATATATATGTTTATAGATAGGTAGGCTGGTGACAATTAAAGTTATAATGAAAAGAATTCAAGAAAAAGAAAACGAAAACGAAAACGAAAAGGGAGGGAGAAGGAAGAGAACGTACCTTTAAAGCAAGCACACCCCATGATGTAGCCCATCATCAGAGTAACTTATACTTAACTTTGACACTAATGATGATAATAAGACGACAACTAATAAACAGAAAGGCAGCAACTCAAATACTACACAACGAACAACGAACAACAATAAAAACAATGCCAGCTGTTCGTTTGTTGCAGTAAGAAAGACACAACGTAAAATAGAATATATTTTGTCGGGTTCTAAATGAAATATTAAATGCGCGGAGGTATATTTCTTTACGCACTTACTCACTCGTTCGTTCGTTTACTAATTAATTACTTTTTATCGCTAATTGATTTAAATTGTAATGAATTTGTTGCAAATATTGCAACTAAATATAACAACGATATCCCGATGTATATATATATATAATAAGAGTGCATTTTTATATGCTGATGTGCGTGTGAAAATTACGTTTTGGTGGGGAACGGATTTACGTGAGGGGTAATAATAATAAAAAAACGTTACACACTACAAATTTTTCATTTTTTTATTTATTCATTTATTTTTATTATTATTATTGTTATTATTTTTTTTTTTTTTTTTTTTTTGGTTATTATTACTAATAAATACTAAATTAAATACAAGCACTTGATATTTAGCACCTTGGTTTTATTTGCATGGTTTTTGGGTATTCGATTAATTAAAGTTGTGGTTGTATTTTTTATTATAATTCTTCTTCTTCGTTTGTTTTTAATACTTTATTGCGTTTGTTATTCAATTGATTGATTGCGATCCAAGGCTAATTTTTTCGTTATTGCTTTAATTTCATTAAAATTCTTAAAAGAAATTAGAGCGGATTTTTGTAATATTTTATATAAATTAAAGAACATTTTCTCATTTATTATTTTCTTATACATTTATGTCAATTTTATTAAAATAAACTTTTTTCTTTTTTTCCTTTTCTCACACTTTTTCGACCGCTTCCCAAATAACACTTCAGTTTGACAG